>RAHM01000516.1:0-17597 GCA_003713295.1 Parotia lawesii | reverse complement strand
GAAAGAAAGAAAGAAAGAAAGAAAGAAAGAAAGAAAGAAAGAAAGAAAGAAAGAAAGAAAGAAAGAAAGAAAGAAAGAAAGAAAGAAAAAGAAAAGTGTGTCTGTGTCTTATACTAAAGACCTGGTGGTCTTTAGTAACCTGAGGCCAGCCCAAATCTGCTGGCCTTGGGACATATATGGTTTAGCAGATCCTTGTCCTGGCTTGAGCTGAGTATATGACACCAGTGTTTGAGACAAAAAGCAGAGATTGTCTCAGTGGAAGAGGAGAAACACTAACTCAGAGACAGAAGGCCATCACAAAGAAGTTAAAAAATTTTAGAAAAACAGATTAGAAGAAAAATTCATGCTACACTACATGAGCTTTTTTGTCCCCTGAGAGCATAAAAGGGAATATTCTATACCACATTTGAGGATGCAGCAGCTTAAATATATCCTCTAAAATGGTATCCCAAAACTGGATCACCATTTCCTGATGTTTACTGCAACACTGTGTTCCCCAGTGCTGTAGCTGGCACCACTGCAGAGCACTGAACTTCTCTGTCTTTCTACCTTTTTCCTTGACAAAGGCTATTATGACTTTTTTTTTTTTTTAACATTAATTGAAAGAGAAAATGGCCTCTTTTTTTTCCCCAAAATCCTTTCCCTTGTCTGGAGAAAAACTTCAGACACAGGGAAGACAATTTTTTTTCAAAGTTATAAATTTTGTCACCCCTATCAGCCAAGGGAAAGCCACAAGGAATTTCAATTAGTGAGTGTGGTTTCACTACAGGCAGGAGTTCCTTATAACAGAAAGATAATTATGTAAATTCTATTAAAGCACCCTCCTTTGTAGAACAAATTGCCTATGACCAAAGTAATTGGCTAAGATGTGAGAGAATCATACCACATGTGGCACAGAGTTTGTGGCAGCTGGTGGTACCAGCAGAGTCAACACACGTGTGACAAACAYCTTTAACTCCAGGCAGCTGGCATCCATTGTCCCCATGCAGGAGGAGCAGAGGGATAAGCACAAGCCCTGAATTTCTGCCCTCCAGCTTGGCCCCGCAGCACCAGGAGCTGGGGATTTGCAGGCACAGAGAAACAAAGATCTTCATCCACAATGCTCCAGGTCTGTGTAGGTCTTTTCATCTACCCGATCTCCACTTATTTTGAGAGAGTAAGCAAGATTTGGGTTTGTTTCAGCTCTTTTAGATTGAACCACATGCAGCCATATTTTTTTCTTTTTCTTTTCTTTTTCTTTTCTTTTTCTTGAATGCTTGAGCTGACGTCAGTTGAAGTCAATTGAAAGACAACCAACGACTTCAATAAGTTTTGGCTCCAGCCCTAAATGCACACCACATGCCAGACATGATGACTGATTCTGTATCTGTCTCTAGGAAGCACTTAAAAATTGAAATTAGGAGAGGGAAGAGAGCAAGTCTGTGTATATCACACTCTGGATGTTCAACTGGCTTTAATAAATTTCAGAAGCGGCACACATGCCAGGAGTTGTTTTCAATCAATAAATAACACAGAGGTTGAATTGTTCACCTGCAACCTCTTTACTTCCCCTCAGCAGAGGTGGAATTATCTTTTAGCCTCAAGGCTACTTGCAAACTAAAAGTTACATTTACAGAAACATCTATTTGCTAGCCTTTTTTTTTTGCCTTTATTTCATTACAGGCACCAGCAGTGTTTGACACCTGCAAGGACCCTTCTCAGCAAGACATTTTATATCACTCCATGGAAATACATAAATGACAAATTATCCCTGATAGCACTGTGTCTCTGCTGACCTGCTCAAGGTTTAAAGGCAGCTCGCAATTAAATGCCATGGCTACCAACCTGTTAAAGACTTAGGCAGAGTTGTATTTATAAGCAGCAAAGGCAATAGTATGTAATGGTATTTTGTGGATGTATTTCTCAAATGAATTTGAGTAGTATTCATTCTTTCACTTCTCTGATTAAAATTATCTATCCATCTCTCATGTATTATTACTTAACAAGCTGAATTCTGACTTGCATTGGCAATTGCCTGCTCTAAAACAAGAATATTGCTTCCGTTCCACATTTCCCCCCACAAAGTATTTTGCTCGAGACTGAGAAAGTAGAAAGATACCACTTGCCCTGAGTCTACAAAAACTAAAGACTTGTTACCAAAACTTTTAACTTTTACCTTTTAATTTTTTTTTTTTTTTTTAGTACAGGCACTGACTTTAACTATTGAGGGTCTTGTATTTTAATAAAGTGCAATAGCATTGCCTTCCCCTGGGAGCAGACATATAGCCTAACCAGTATTCAGTAGTCCTAGACTCAGGATTTAAGACCCTCTCACACTTAACTCTCAAGAAATGAAAGATCAGTGCTCAAATTAGACACGCCACAAAGCTTCCCTCTCCTTGCCTTCCACAAAAGCCCTCCGAATTCAAGACAATCTACCCTTGCTTCAGCTGTTCGACTATAGCAAAACAACCCAATGAGAACAATTAGGCCTATAGAAACAATAAAACTTTCAAGTTTTCCAGATTAACCAGGCTTAGGTGGCAATACCCATCTCACAGTGAGCATGAATTACAATTCAGACCCAGAACAGAACAGTCTGACGAAGCTATAATTCTATGTTGCACACATCATTAATAAGCCTTGGCCATTAATAACCTTATGATTTTCTGTAAATACAGAATCATAAAGATGTTTTTAACCTTCCAACCACCTAAAAGAAAGCCCCTTCCACGTCAGGCAAGATCCCACAACCACATTCTCAGCCCTTAACATTCCTATACTTTTCTCTTAGCACTCAAGACACATGAGCAATGGCGTTTTCAAACCATCTTAGTGCCAGAAAAATCTCTGTCTGTTGTAAACGCACTTAATAGGAATTTTCCAACTGATTTCCAAAGTACAAAAAACCCCAAAATTTTGTACACTTTGAAAGAAAAAAGTCTAGTTACATATATGTAAGGGTGTTTCGTTGTTTTGGGGTCGGAAGTTTTTTTATGGTTCCTTTTCAACTGCAAATATAATTGGAATTATGATGTGTAACAAATTTTTAAAATAATATAATCCATATGTCACATAATTCATTAACAATTCACAGGGATCTCAGGGGCTACAGCCAGCTGTTTTCTGATCCATATTCCTACCAGGCTTATCAAATAAATTCAGTGATAAATTCACAAGTCAGTTTTTCATATCATGTGTATAGAAAAGAAAAGGTATTTGATCATGTAAGATAAAGTATCATTATTAGTCATGTTTATTGAACCACTGACTATAACCAGCTGAGGAACAAGCTAGGTCCCTCCTCCTAAACGACCAAAACATTTACATCTGATGAGGAAATGGACTTAGAACCAATGTGCCTTAAAAGACTGAGAAAGAGACTGAGTAATTTAGGATGATTGGGACAAAGACACAGATTTGGGCAGACTGTGAAAATGGGAAGAAAAAAAAAATAAAAAAGTTAAGTAGACCAAGGAATGTTTTCTGACTAGTGCACAAAGTGTCATCTAAAAGAAAATAAAAGTTCAAACACCAAAATTACCTAGGCCTTTACAAAATGTCAGTATTTAATTTTAGAATTATTTCTGTGACCCAAAGGCTTTTTATGTTTTTCAGTCATTAGTCAAGTCATACAAAGTTTTATCAATTGTTTTTTCCCGTGGGTTAAGAATCGCACATGAAAGCTGTGCATGTGGTTTCCTTTCTCTCTCCATCTTGCTAGGAGGGTCTAGTTATTGATACATTGTGGACCCAATGCAAATTTGTCTAGAGGGATACCCTTTTATTTGGTGGCTGGAGACAAATTAATTCAGAGCCAACATCTTTAGAAGAAACAGGACACACGTAATCTGTGATTGTCAATAGATAGACCAGCAAGGTACAGAAACCCTATAGTTGAAGGCTGAGTTTGCAGACCGGTCCCAATCATATAAAGTCTGAAACAGTTTTACTGTCCTGGCACATGCTGTGTTAACTGAAAGCAGTCACTTCTAGGTGCTGCTTGGAAAGATTAGCTTTGTTTGTACCATGAGATGGGGGTGAGGGGGAAAGTCCATGTGGAACTGAATCTTTTCAAACTAAAAAGGGTATATCAACAGCAGGAACTGGGTGGCTGGTCACATGAATCAAGAAAGCAAATCTCACAGAACACTGATACAAATGTATCCAAATACAAGTCATTTGTCAATTGACCCACTTTTTAGTCCAGATGTAAACATAGAGTATTACAAAGTTTTACTATATATATATTTCTCTATATCTATATCTATATATCTATATACACATATTAAATCTTCCAGATAAAAAGAATTTATGTGTACACACGTGGTTACAAAATTTGTGCTACTGCCTTAAAAGACACAATGTAAAAGCAAGGGACACTAGCAGAAAAAAACAAAATCACAAGTGCACCACTTTACCCCTTATTATTTATTGTGAATGCTGGAAGCCTGGCTGCAGAGAGATTTCTCAGTTTTCTGACAGTGTCTGTGTGAAAGCCTTGCTTTCTCACGGACACTACAGGAAAACACCTGAGAGATTTTGTAAACTATGGTATTGTTATGATACCAAGGAGAAAATATCTGAAGTAAGTGTTGTTGGGTTCAGCCAATGCCTCTGGAGGGTGGTTGTTCAGTGAACCAATCACCTTATGTTAGTCCAGCGTGCTAAGATATATAAGCGAATTTGTAAATTAATAAAGGGTCGGTTTCTTCTCACCCTAAACCATCCATGTCGCTTTCTTCCTCGGTCTCTGCTCGCTAGCGACATCTGGTGACCTGACGTGTACTGCAATTGAGAAGGTACGTGTCTTTCCCTCCCCCCCCACCCCGGGACAGGAAAGGGGTCCAAAACCCAGAAAGATGGGAATTAATAAGTCAAGAGACGATACAATTTTTTTGGCTTGGAAAGATCTATTGACTCTGATGGGAAATACTGCAATATCTGATAAGGATTTACGCGAGCTGTTACAATGGGCAGCAGAGCATGACTTCCCCACAGATCCCGATGCAGCGTTCAGCCTAGGGGCTTGGAAGGAGCTCGGGGCTGGATTAGTCCATGACTTTGCTTATGGAGACGTGAGCGAGGTCGCATCGATCCGCACCTGGAAGGAGAAGTCTGAGTGGCAGGTGCTGGAAGGCCATGACTCAGGCTCAGCCCAGCTGGTTGAATTGAAGGCTGTTGCCATGGATTTTCAGAAGTTCTCACAGGTACCTTTGAATTTGGTCACTGATCCTGGTTATGTAGCAGACATAACTCAATGCTTAGATTGTTCACTTCTGAAAGAAGTCAACAATGATGCTCAGTTTTTACTGTTGAAAACCTTGTGGTGTGCTATTCAAGCTCGAGTGCACCCATATTACATTCTGCACATTCAAAGCCACACCACTTTGCCAGGTTTCATAACAGAAGGTAATGCCAGGGCTGACAGGCTGGCCAACCCTGCGTGGGTAGCACCTCAGCCTGACAAAATCGCACAAGCCAAGGCATCGCACGGATTTTTTCATCAAAGAGCACATATCCTGCAAAAGCATTTTCATTTAACGCTAACTGAGGCTTGTGACAGTCAGTGCTTGTGCTGACTGTCACGGACTCGCTGCACCTTTACCAGCGGGGGTAAACCCCTGAGGTTTAAAGGCCTTGCAGATTTGGCAAACGGATGTAACACAGATCCCTGAATTTGGCCAGGTTAAGTATGTGCACGTGTCGATTGACACTTTCTCTTCAGCTATGTAGGCGTCTGCTCATACTGGAGAGAAAGGCCGCGATGTCATTGCCCATTGGAGACTGGCCTTTGTGGCCTTGGGCGTGCCTTCCTTGGTGAAAACCAATAATGGCCCTGCCTACGCCTCGCAAAAGACGCGGCAGTTTCTGCAATTATGGGGTGTGGACCATAAATTTGGTATCCCGCATTCTCCTACAGGTCAAGCCATTATTGAACATGCTCATGGCACTTTGAAGCGTGTTCTGGAAAGAAAAAAAGGGGGAATGCATGGGGAAACCCCACAGAGCCGACTGGAGAAAGCATTGTGTCCAATTAATCATCTTACAGTGCCACCAAATTCAAACAATCCTGTAATTTTGAATCATTTTCTCTCACTGCAGTCTTCAGGCGAGACACACTTGCCTCGAGCAAAAGTCTGGGTACAGGACCTACTCACTAATAAGTGGGAAGGCCCGCATGAGCTTATTGCTTGGGGTCGTGGGTATGCTTGCGTTTCCACAGATACAGGGGTACGATGGCTACCTGCAAGATGCGTTCGCCCTGACCTGCAGCACCAGGAACAGAGAAGGCAACCTCCAAGGCAACCTCCAAGGCAACCTTCAAATGAGGACCAGAATGCAGATCATCAGCCGAGTGATCCCTCTGATGACGACCAAGATGTCGACCATCAGCCTGGTCCTTCTACAAGCAGAGACTGAATTTGGAGTCAGACTGTTAAGGCCTTCAAGGCTATTCAGAATTAATAACCAACACAGAATTAGGTTCGCTAGACATATCTCCTATGGCACTGCTGGAGAATCTCTCTGCCAACTTTAAATTAGTGCCTGATTTAATTTTTTTAAAAACAAAAAGGGGGAATTGTGAATGCTGGAAGCCTGGGTGCAGAGAGATTTCTCAGTTTTCTGACAGCATCTGTGTGAAAGCCTTGCTTTCTCACGGACGCTACGGGAAAACACCTGAGAGATTTTGTAAACTATGGTATTGTTATGACACAGATGAGAAAAATATCTGAAGTAGGTGTTATTGGGTTCAGCCAATCCCTCTGGGGGTTGGTTGGTCAGCGAACCAATCACCTTATGTCAGTCCAGCGTGCTAAGATATATAAGCAAATTTGTAAATTAATAAAGGGTCGGTTTCTTCTCACCCTAAACCGTCCATGTCGCTTTCTTCCTCGGTCTCTGCTCGCTAGCGACAATTTATCACACAGGAGATGCCTTTCTCGCTGTTGTTTTGCAAAGACATTCCATTTTATTCACACCATTTCCATCATAATTGTTCAGCAATTAAAAGCGAAGGGTTTTACTGTACATCACTACTGGGACTCCAGTATCAAAATATCTCTTAACTGAGCCTAGAGGTATTTCTCTCTCTCTCAAATCTCATTCTATCTCTTCTTCCCACGTAAGATAAGTGGGTGGAAATTCTATCTCTTCTATTGAAGAGTATTCAGTGTTATTAACTGCTTTTTCATTAGAGAAAGGAATGTCAAAGTCATGCACTCTCTTTCAGACTAGTGTGTATGTGCAAAGTACACATCTTACACTGGCCATTAGCTGAGAGTATTGCACTTACAGTTATAATAGTCTATTTTTCCTTCTTCCATGGGTAATGGTGTATGGAATGAGTGTCTGAAACTTGAAATGGAACTACAGACTACTGATCTTTAAAAAAGTTTCCAGCAGCAAAAAAAAAAGGCACAGGTAGAGCACTTGTTTGCAGTGTCTTCCTTATGGGGGAGAAGTCATCAGCTGAGTTTCAGTCCAAGTCAAAAGACTCAAGTTACAGCTTCAAAACATAAAAACAACCCCAACAGAGCAGGGAAGGAGGGAAGGGGGATACACAAAAAAAATGAACCATCACACAGACACAAGGCAAAATGCAAAGAACACATCACTTTATCAGAGAAAGACTTCTATGAACAATTTCTTCTGTTTATTATGTTGCTGATTCTTAGTACAGGACAGACTGCCCTAGCTGGTCGATTACAGTCCTACATTTATGTTTACATTGTATTCAATCTATTACTGAACGGTTCTCCCTGCCTCCGAGGGAGAGGGGACTGTTCTCTCCCCCTCTCTGCTGAGTTTTTTTCTGTATACTAGCAAAAATGTCAAATATTTGCTGGGAGCCCCCTTCCAATTTCAGTCCACACTGTTATAAACTGAAAAAAGAACAAGACCAAGACTGGGAATTAGCTACACCTGCAGTTATCACTACCTTAGAGCATCCTGCTGTTACTTGACTTCTACAGTGTTAATATCTGAGATGTATTACATTTCCATTATTTCTAGATGCTTTTCTAGATTAATCTTCTTCTCCTTGATGCAATATTAAATCCCTGAATGGGCTCCTGTCAAAATGACACATCTCACACCAAGTAGAAGCATTACAAATGAAAATGATTACAAGACTGAACTGTAATGAGCTCAAACACTGGGCAATAAGAGCAGTGCCAGAAACGGGAATTGGAATGCAAGCAGCTCTCTAAAATATGTTTTTTCCCTTCCCTATTCTTATTGTTGAATATGGTTTTAAGAAGGGATTAATAGCACCTGATAAATGAAGCTTTATTTCCGCAGAGCATACACATGACCTACACATGGAAGTCATGACTCACCTACTACTTTCTTTCCAGGAAGCCTTTGTCCTGGATGCCTAGAAATGGTACAGCAACAGCAACTTCTCATCAATCCAGTCCATTGACAGTGACCCCTCGCTTCCACCCTGAAGGTAGCAGCTACCTCCTGCAGCCCAGTCACGTACTCACAAACAAGCTGGGAAGCTGGTGCTTGGGAAAGCCAGTGCCTGGGAAAGCCTCTGAAAACAGCTCTTTAACATCAAAACCTGACGGATCTTTCCCTAGAGTTAAAAATAGGGACAGCTGACCATTCAAATGATCAGGATGCAAAGAATAAAATAAACCTGAGGCAAGGGCTAGCAGAACAACAAGCAAGCTCTCCCAACACCATAAAAAGGTGTGGCACTCATCACCTCTTGGAGATCCTTCTCAAACACGAAGACACGAACTTTTCATTGGGATCACCAGCAGACTGCAATTGATGTGGTCCCAAGGTTATTAAGCACAGGCTATTAGCTCAGTCCTACCTACAGTGACAGAGAAAGCCCAAGTTGTACCGCTGGGTGTAATTATTCTGAAAAATTGGTTTTTTCCACGGATTTTCTCTCTGTTAAAGACATCTGTTGCCCTCATGCTTGAAAGGTGGGCCTTAACCACCAGGAATCTGCATAACTCCACACAGCCCAAATCCTAGCAAAACGTTTTAAGGTATCTTGGTTTTATGGTTCTTCCTCAGAAAGATAGAAAGTCCCATTTTTCTGTAGGAAAGTGCCCTGTTAGGAAGCTGGGACAAAGCCATATGCTGCTTTATTGTGTGGTAGAGCAGGAAATGGTGCTGATCACACAAACAGGCTGCTCAGCCAGGAAGTGGCGCCTACCAGACTCCTCAGAAAATTAGCCAAGTGAAGCAAAATTGCAGGCTCTGCTTGCAATTTTATGGGTGAGTATCTTTTGTATTTATTGCACTGAACCAAGTTCAGTTCCTACAAGAGGAATGTGACAGATTTCATCTGACAGCCAAGTCTATTTGTATTTTCTGTACAAAATGACCAAAGACAAAAGTGCACATGTCTAGGCAGTCCAGTGATGTGCCATATGGAGGTCTAGATAAAGGGTTTTTTGTGTTGTTAGAGCTCCCCACAAAAAGCAGGCATGGCCTACATCCTGAGTAACTGGAGCAGAGAGGACAGATCTGAGGGCTTTTCTGGAATGGTGAATTAAGATAATGTCCCTTTCATTGCTTGGACCACCAAGTGCAGTGGAAAAAGTAGTTAAAATTGATCAGACATCAACACTGCTGGTAGACACATCAGTACCAAACAATAAACACTTAAATGTGAATTTCACTTTAATGGTGAAATTCAGTTCCTTATCCCAGCATTTATTGCTGATGTTGTAAAATGAATGTTAACATTAGGAGAAATTTTCATTTACATTAAATGCATGACCCTCCAAGATAGCCTCCCCTGGCCTGTCCCAATGAGACTTTAAAATACTCTTACATATTTGAGCAAGTATTTATGTAGTGATGCAGCAAGTARTGCTCAATACAAAATTATTGTTCTTGGAGTCCACACAATCAGATTTGTACTGATGTTCAAGACATTATTGCAATGCTCTTTTTAGATGCATTAATTAMTTTGACTTTTTTGCTGAAAAAGAAGCAAAACAAAAAAAAATTTATCTGACACAAGTATTTGAAAGCTTCTCTGATTTTTCCAACTAATGAAAACCCAAACATCTTTCTGCAAGCCTTCGCTCACTTCAGACAACCACAGCTACAAGAGCACTATATGTATTTAATTATAGAAGGCATATACATGTTTAAAAGGCATCCAAGAGTAATTCATCAATCTTAGAATTACTATATCCTGCAGTATTTTGAGTGCAGTTTTGATTACTATGAAACTATGAAACATGACTATGTTTACTATGATTACTCTGAAACAGTCCAGTATATCCAGTAAGCCCATACGAACACCAAAAAAAAACCAAACACCTCACACGTGCATGTTCAGTGGTCTGCTTGTACCTACAGGTAGCTGCTAGATGAGCTCTGGGACCACCTTATGTTGCAATTAGTTACTTACAAGTTACGGAGCACAACAAATTACTGTTCTCTGATATATCCTGCAAATAATGAGTATGACTATTCTGGAAGAACACAGAAGGAAATCCCTCATCTGCTAATACTGATGGCTGGCCTGAGGCAGATCCTCAAGTAGAGGAAAGTACATCATCATGGAGTGTAAACTGAACTCTCCATCTTAGATCTGAAGATAACACCTGGAGTCTTTAATAAACTGCTGAAGACAGTATTCAAAGAAGTAAGACTTAGTCTATTAAAAATCTGAAGAATTTAGGATTGTTTGAATTAAAAATAAAAATAAAGTTCATTTTTAGAAGCCAATAATTTGTTTCAAATACATCTGTGGTTTTTTTGCAGTGAAGTAACTCTTGGTTCCTGCGTAAGTATTCACAAAGAAATAATTTCAAAAATGTACAGCACCTGTTTTACCAATCACAAACCCAGATGCTCTGTCACAGTAAAACTGGACTCCCTGTTTTTCTCAGCAGATAAAATCCATGAACTCTCCATAATTTCAATTACCAAAGTAATGCCTACCTCCTTCAAATTAAACTCCTGGTAAAAAAAGGAGAAAGTCAGGTTTGTTGTTTGGGCAGGAATTTACTTACCACATGGGCATCCAGAGAATGATGCAACCCGACTGAAGCTAACCCCAAAATACCCTGCTAGTGACAGGTTTTACAAAAGCACTCTGCTTCCCTTTGGTTTCCATTCCCCTTTGTTTGGCATTTGGATGGCAGAAAAAGGAGACCTATTTCTATCAGCAGCATACACTGTGTTTTCCAGAAACTCTGCACAAATCCTGAGACAGCAATAAAAATAGGCCCTAAGTACCTTGGATGAGTTTTCAAAGTACATGCAGGATTTTCAGCTGCATGATTCCGTCTATCTTAACTGCTTCATTGCTGCTTCCTAGAATAGGCACACCATGTCAAATGTGTCCTCTGAGCTTGCCAGCATTCACATCACCACATGCCATCATTTTTCAATCATGGATACCTCTGCATTCAGCCACTTAGGCTGTGGATAACAAACAATCTGATTATTATAAGACCCAGCTAAAGCTTTAAACTGCACTTCACCTTCTCCCACCAGCCTTCCTTAATTGCTTCATTAATATTGCAACTGATTTCTGCAAAGTTACCACTCCACATGAATGAGATGAGCAACTTCATCACTTTTCATGGAAACATAATCAGCCTAGAAAGAGCTGGACTCATTGCACCCAGGAATGAGGGGGAGAGTACGCTTCTCCTTTCCAAGTGTTTTGTTAAAATTGTAATTGAATAGAAATTAGGAACAAAAAAAAAACCCACATCAATTTTCTTCAGACATAGAATACTGATAATTTAATTTAAAAAGAAAAGGGTAAATATGATTAAGTAACAGTCAAACAAAACAAAGAAATTCATGGGAATACACATGCACACACAAGATAATGATCTTGCCTAGACAGATCCAAGTTCTATAAGTGTTTGTTGCAAAACCTACACTAAAATCACCTGAAAGAGATGCTGAGGAGCATCAGCACCCATCTCCCCTCCCAGAGCCAAAGGCAGGCACAAACGCATCACTGTGTGCATGGAAGAGCAGATGACCAGCTGTTCTGTAAAGAGAGGCTACTCAGAGTTCTCCACTCTGGTTCCACAAAAAAAAACAGCCTGCCTAGAAACAGAAAGGATAGACGGAATATGGAGCTTGCTAATGTTAGCACACAAATCTTGCAAATGAATGTAATGTGAGGTTATTCCAAACACTAAGGTTTGCTCAAAGATTTAGCACTTCACTGATGGAACACAGACAATCTCCTCAACTAGTTTAAAGGAAACCGAGTTTAAAGGCTGCAGAAGCTCTTGTGTTGCACCATGCACCTTGTTGAGAGTGCTTCTGAGGAAACTTCATTTCTGCAAATAAATTTAATTAAAAAAAAAAACAAGCCATCTAGCATCCATAAACACTTGACAGAGTTATGCTTAATATAATCTTTATTTTATTCCAAGCCAAACTCACAAAGAAATCAGCTGTCCAATTCTCCCTTTTCAGGACTCACATCAAAGCTTTCACTTTTTCAGTGAAAGATGTTGGGATTCCCCTCAGAGCTCTTTCACAATGGTCTTTAAATAAGGCAGAAAGGTAAACCCAGAAAAACACAAAGCTCTACTGTCCTCGACTCCATGCATAGTACATTGTTAGCAATTTTGTGACTGAGTAAATGTTGTGTTTGCTGGTAAGGACAATAAAACAGATTGGGTTCATGGTGCTTTTAAGAGTCTATTCTGTTTTCAAATAGCAGAAATATGGCCTCCTTTAAACCGCCAAAAACTGCTGAGTATTTCATTTGAATTTGTTCTAGTCCTTCATCCAGCAAAAAAAATTAATCTGCTAATTTCATTTGTGAGAAACAGAAATCTCAGGCTAGTCTCTAGGGAACAACACCCATATTGGTGAAACAGTCAAACCACTTTCCAAGAGCCTTCCTGGTTATCTCAGCAAAGGCTATCAAAGGCAAAGAGCCCTATTAACTTGTCATCCTGATTAGATCTATAAATAAACAGATGGTTGCAGGTGCTTAAATTAAGTGTATCCAAAGACGTACCTCAATTGTGGTCACTATAGGACTTTTCCTTCACAGTAAATTCACTTCAAGTAAAACAAAGAGATTCCAGAAATTAATTTCAGTTATGAATTCAGTGATGACTTGTTTAATAGAGGAAAAAATTTTTGCAAACTTTGGAAATTCTTGAACAACCGTAGTGTGTATATTCCCAAATAATTCATTTAATTAAAAACATGTTTCACACCACACTTGAAATATAATACTGGAACAGGAAGCATCACATCATGAAAGATAATAAACCCTCACCAACAGGAGCACAACGCATTGCTTCCCAAAGAAATGCTTCCCATTTTCCTGATCTTTGGTTGAAATCTGTAGTAAGTTCACACCAGACAGAATGTATAGACACCCTTATTCCTGGGGCCAAAGCATCCTTAGATCAGCCCACAAAACTACTTTAAGCCTATAGTCAAAATTTTATTCATCATTTTTAATATTAGCTAACATTTATCCTGTCCATTCAGTCACCATGGACAATTCCCTCCAGCAATGGAAAATTGCTTTCATCGCTGTGCTGGCCAGTCCTGCAACAAGAATGCAATATTTTTAAAGGGTTTTTCTCAGGAGAAAATGTCATAAGATATATTTATCTCTGACTAATCCATTTCTAATTCTTACTCTAAAATTAAGGAATTAAGAGACAGCTGTAGCTGCTGTCCTTATCAAATTAATTCCTATAAATGGGCTGTCAGGAAAGAAAATCCACTTCCAGGGAGCACCTAGTTCCCTACATCAAATACCGGGCAAAGAGCATACTGAATATAACACTGTAAGGTAACGCTCTGCAAACAAAGGTTGTTACACAAAAGCAACTGCTCTCCATACGGCTATTCTTACGTTGTCCATACTCCAGCTGCAGAACTGTACATACTCTTTGTGCTTGATTTCCAACTGGCAAAAATTGCTTCCAATTCCAGGCAAAATAATGAAATGTAAATAAGAACTTATGCTTTTTATGATAGATGTAAAAAACATTAATGTGCCAAAACAATCAAAAATACAGAAATTTGCTACAGACAATAGAATTTGGACATGGAATTATGCATTTTTTTCCTAAATATGATTACTCTTCATAAATTTAGGAAAGTTAAAATTTATAAGCAAGCTAATATTTATCACATTGTGATAGCGCTTCAGAAGCCTTCTATAACATTTTTTCTCTAGTGAGTTAAGAACCAACAGTTTTCGCCTTACAAATGCTTTTTTATGCTTACTCAGTGACATTCTTTTGGGAGAGTTCAACACATATAAAAAGGAATACACTAAGAAATATTATTTCGAATCACTCAAATGCAATTTTGGGTTAGTTCAACATAGTTATTGAATTATTTCAAGATCTCATATGTTACGAATTGAGAGGGGAGAGTTTAGACAGCCCCTGCCTTTGCCCAGGTTTCTGGCAGTAGGCAGCAGTTTTATTGAGGTGGCCAGCACCCCAAAACCCACTCTTGCTCTAAAGTTCTTAATAACGACCAATCAGGTGTATTACAACATGAATTATTTATTGACTAGACACAAAGAAAAGCAGACGTAAGGCTTTAACAGGCTTCTTACTACACAGGATAAACAAAAGAAACACTACTAGTAGGTTCATAAGACAGTGCTCGATAATAAAGGTACCTATATTACAGCTAGCAAAGAAATAGTATAAATTAGGAGCCAATGTCACTTACCAAATGATGGTGGTGTGCAAATGGCCTCCCTTCTCTCAATTCACAGGAAAGTAACTTGAGGCGGATGTCTTGGCTTTCGAGGAGAACTCCTCACATACTCAGAGAGTGTGTAAGAGATTTCTGATTTTATGCATATTATAGTGATCTTTTATAGCTTGTAAAAGTGCTGTGTCTGCCAGTCACAAATTTAAGCTTATCCTTTCCCACGCATTCAAAGCAGGATGTTTATTGCTAGCTAAGGATGTTTTCAGCCAAGATAATTAACCACAAAGCAGGCTTATTCTGGTCTGACCTAGCCATGGGGGAAGCAGATAAGCATCTGCTCTGTCAGGGGTGAGAGGTCCTGTCACATCATATCAATAGCTGCTAAAAAGCTGTCCTGGTCCTCTGATGATGATATCAACAGGAAGATGCTGTGAAGTGCTTTAACAGCATTAGAAGTGTCAAAAACCTACAAATACTTTCATCCTCCTTATGAGATAGACAAGTGTATGTTTGATGCACAGGAGAACAATAGCTTCTCAGCAGGATCACTAATGAAAGGCACGAAAGAGAATCTCTGTGTTTCGACATACGTGCATTGGCAGTGAAGAATATTAAATATCATGAATAATAAAGGTTCCCTTAATTCATACTTCACGTATGCTAAAACAAATGTGAAAAAAACTTTTCCTGTTTTTGCTTTTTATTCAGTGTTTTACAGGCACACAATTTTGAAATTAAATTTTTAAATGCCAGTCTAAAAACCAAATTATGACACAAACCAAATACAGTTTTTAGAAGTTGTACACTTCGTGGAATTTAATGTAAAACCTACCCAAAACTTATTGTTTGTAGAAAGTCAGAGGGGATTCTTCTGGAACTGTGGGAAGAGATGGAATAAAGTTGAGTTACTAGCTGTGAGACGTGCCTGCAGAGGCACATGGCAGCACAAAGGAGCACATGGCAGCACACAGAGAAGCTTGTCTCCACCGGACCCTGGGGGGAGGAGGTGTCCCACAGCAAACCTCTACGGAGAGGAGCCTGCCGGGAGCTGACAAACGGGTGAACAGTGAGTGATCATCCCATAGAAGGACATTTAGAAAGCGTGTTGCTTATGTGGCAACACGGGATAGGTCACGTAGTGAGGATTACCATATAAGGAAATACTGTGCCTTAGAAAAGTGTATAAAACCAGCTCATTCTTTTGAATAAACTATTCAGATTCCTTGCCGGTCTGGGTCCGTGATTCAGTCGCCGACAAATGGTGCTTCATGTGAGGAATTTATTATACTCCTAACTGTGCATCCGTCGGTGAGCCCTGTGGGACTTGAAAGAAGCAGGAAAGCTGGCCAGTGATTAATCCCTGCAAGTCGTAGGCGAGCTACGGGGAACGATGAGGGATGGTGCATCCCAAGAACAGAAGGTCACAAAGACTATAAAACGGATTTTAAAGAAACACGGCAGGAAAGCTGAGTCTACAGATTTGAACAGACTCTTGTTCCTGGCAAAGAACTGTGATTCAACTTTAGAACCAATTACTAGTACCAGTATTTTTGATCCTCGGATATAGGACGCTTTAGACGCGTTGTGGAACCGAGCTACACACGGTGACGCAGCGCTCACAAAGCTTTTGTGTCCATGGACGACTTGTGTGCAAAGCACTCATAGCGCATGCGGCACCCAGAGACTGGACAAAGAAAGACGCTTGTGCCACCGCAGCAGCTGTGCCGACCTCTTCTGCGCCACCAGCAAGCGACGGTAAGTCTGTCGGAGCTGTGGGAGGAGACCCAGAAGATGTCCCCTCGTCCCCCGACCCATTTGACCCTGGAGGGAAGCCAGACGGTATCGTAGAAGAGCTCACGCCGCCCCATGCTATGCGGCATCAGCTGGAGCCATTTCGCGGTGAGTGGCTGGAGCCGGGAGAGAGTGTGTTCCCTCTCCGTTTGCCTTCTGCGAGAATGCAGCGGCAGTGGCAGACACAGTGAGGGGGGAGCGTGCGGGGCCACGGCGGCGCGCCGCCGGCGAGCACATGGCGGCGAGCACATGGCAGAGCCACAGTGCTGCCGTGCCCAGCAGCCGCCCGCACGCCACGGGCGGGAGGGATCAGCGGTGCTGGGAGCTGGCGGGGCCACGGCTCCGTTCAGCACATGGCGGGGGCCGCGAGTGGCTCTCTGCATGTGAGAAGTGAGGAGACGGGCCAGCAGACCTCTGCCAGCCGCCGGACCCGCCTGGCCGCCGGAGCCACGCGGCCGGCCAGACTCACACCGCTACAGCCAGGCTCCCGTCTCCTGCCCCTTCCTCAGGGGTGGGGGAGCTGCAGAATTCAGCATTTTGCACCGGCTTGTGCAGGAATGGCTGCAGGCTAGGTATGTTGTTCCTGCAGCTGGTCCATAGAACTCTTCTATTTTCGTTATTCAAAATGTTGCCACAATCCTGGACCCTATCTCAAAGACTGCTTTTTTACCACACCACCTTGTGACCCCCCCCTGCATTGTTCTGATTGCTTTTTGTGACGGATAATAATTATAATTTGTAAGTTATTTTTTTAAGCAGTGTTACAAACGAGCCAATCAATATTGTGATTAAAAAGAATTTATTAATAATCAAAGTATAAAATTCGGAAAAAGCCACCAAGCCGAAGCAACGCCGAGCCAGGCGATCGGCGCTGGGTGAACTGAGTTCCAACCTCTATCGGTTCGAATCTCGCCTGTTCACCACTGAGGTTTCTCGGAGGTGTCCTTTTATACTTTTCTTCTTCTTCTTTGTTGATTTTATCTTTTCAATACAACAATATAATTTTCCTGTTTTTTCTTCACGTCTGATGACAGTTCCTGAAATCAGTAGTCGATTTTTGCTGTTGGAATCAGTTTTCTGGTGGAAGTATATTATTGTTGCATATACATACACAGAACACACATCCTGGAACCATATCTCTGTATATACACACATCCTGG
>RAHM01000515.1:202472-265925 GCA_003713295.1 Parotia lawesii | reverse complement strand
TGTTATTCCTACCCCTCATATCTTTGCCTGAAAGCCCCTTAATTTCAAAATTATAACAATTCGGAGGGAAGGGGGTTGCATTTTCCATTTCAGGGGAGGCTCCTGCCTTCCTTGACAAACACCTGTCTTTTCAAACCAAGACATTAATAAACATTTTTTCTGATTATACCCTACTCTTAATTTTTTTTCCCTCTTTGTTTAGTGTGAAATGAGATCATCCCATATATACAGACATGCTAATAACTCATTTCAACACTTGAAGGAAGAAAATCTCACATGAAAGCATTGCACAAAGAGAAAAGACCTTGGCAGTAGGTCTAAACTACAGCAATGTAGCTACAAACATTGTTTGGGGGAAATAAACCACTTCTAATCAATATTTGGCTTATGATTGGAATGTTTTTCCCATTAATTTCATTCCTACATGTTTATGAGGCAGTGAGAGCAAGAGTGAGAATGATAGTGTTCTATCAGTAACCTTGGAAAATTAGACAACTCATGAACTTGACAACTATTTATTCCTGCTTAAAAATGATGGAAAAGTTCCAATTCCCAAAGATGTAGCCAAATAAATGGTATGCAGAGGGGGATATATGGGAAAGGCAGTTGAGATACACAAGAAAATATAAATGAGTTTGCAAAACTTAGAAAGTGCTGTCTGAGTTGAAAAATTAGTGTTGTCATTGACATTGAAGTCCTAAATAACTTGCCAGATCAGTGTGAGAGCTATGTAGAAAGTAAATGATTAAGCTTTTCCTGAGCCTTGAATTAAATAATTGTTCATTTGTAAAGAATATGTCCCTGAAAGGATATGTTTGCACAAGGGGACAAACAGCTTTGCACTTTGCTTTGTTTTGTTTCCTCTAAAGAAAATACATGTCAGTTGGGAGAAAACAGAACAAAAGCAACATAGGAAGGAAGAAGAGACCCAAAAATTGCTTTGATGTGAGTAAAATGATCTGTTTGTATGAAAAAGCAAGCAAGTCCAGAGGAGGACCACAAAGGGGATCAGAGGGCTGGGGCAGCTCTGCTCTGGAGCCAGGCTGGGAGAGCTGAGGGTGCTCAGCCTGGAGAAGGGAAGGCTCCAGGGAGAGCTCAGAGCCCCTTCCAGGGCCTAAAGGGGCTCCAGGAGAGCTGGAGAGGGACTGGGGACAAGGGATGGAGTGACAGGACAAGGGGGAATGGCTTCACACTGAAAGAGGGCAGATTTAGACTGGATATTAGGAGAAAATTGTTCCCTGGGAGGGTGGGCAGGCCCTGGCACAGGGTGCCCAGAGCAGCTGTGGCTGCCCCTGGATCCCTGGCAGTGCCCAAGGCCAGGCTGGACATTGGGGCTTGGAGCAGCCTGGGATACTGGAAGTGTCCCTGCCATGGCAGGGGTGGAACAAGATGAGCTTTAAGGCCTTTTCCAACTCACACCATTCCATGATCCTGTGGAAGCACCAGATTCATATGGGTGGATTTCTGCTGACCACTGACGGTATTAACTATTTTTTATACCTTACTTATTGATATTTTTGTATTTAAATTAAAGAACATGTGGCCTGATCTTAGGAATTTTGGAACTGATGCAAAGTCTTTCCCTTTTTGTTCGGCATTCAGTGGGCTCATCTCATGGAGGATAGAAGAACAAATATGAGAAAAAAGCCTGGATTATGGACTCTCTCCCCGGCCCTTTCAACGTGTTTTGGGGGTTTGCAGGCTCTTCTGGAGGCAATAACTTTCTTTAAGGGTAGTTTCCTCACTGTTGTGTGTACAAAAGTGCTTCTCTTGCAGACTGACAATGGAAAAACCAGTGCAGTGGCTTCAGCTGCCCATGCTTTAGCCAGTTTCATTGCTGTTTTTCTTTCAAGATGACTGTCACCTAAGCACGTTGCAGTTTTGTTTGAAATAACTCAAGATTTGGACAGAAATCTCGGTGCGACTTTCAAAAGCCAACATTTATCTTTAAATTAATTAGGTGTGCAGGGGGGTTGCAAGTTCTGTGTAGGTGTGCAATTTTTAGATAATTTTTAATACCCTTAAAACCCCTAAATACCAGCACCTTGGTAAATACCAGTATTGCTTTTCAGGGACATCCTTCCAGGAAGTAATAAGCTGTCCTTGTAGAACAAAACTAATTTCTATCTGAGGTTTATTGCACATGCTTACTAGTTTAAACAAATGGGTCATTTCGGGCTATAGAGTGGGAAAAACAAAGAACCTCTTGCAGATTATGTAGAAAATAAAAACATATTTCAGAGGTGATCTAAGCACTTAAGCCCCACTATCAAACGCAAATGATTGAAATATGTACACTGCCATTTGTTCATATGAAAACATTGTGGCAATACAAGTTAAGTTTTATTTTTTAACTCTCGCAAGAAGAAAGGCTCTGACAAACATTTTTGTCCAATGCAGGATGGAATACAAACTAAACAAACAGCTCCCATCAACTGAGAACTTGATTCCTGCTTGTCATCTTCGTGGGTCTGCAGTGACAGTGTCTCAGGACATCTTGTCTCTCTCTAAACCTCTCCCCACACGAAGTCCAATGAGTTTTGGGTTTTCTGCAGGTTGTGTTCCAAATGTGCAAGCACCACAGCACCCGGGACGAGTGATCATTTCCCACTTTACCCCTAAAACACCTGTGAAATTGTTCTCCCTTCAGTCACTGGTGTCACCCAGCTGTAGGTCAGTAAAGGCTCTTCCCTCTTGTATTCCCTCTTGCCCACATGCTTTGCAAGGCAATAGATCCCTCTCCCTTCTCTCCCTTCTCTCCCTTCTCTGCCCAAGGCATGGGAATTTCCACGCAGCTTCCATCCTCAAGGGACCACCCACCCCCAATTGCTGACAACATTTACTAGACACTGTGCATTTCCCAAAGAGCAACGGAGCTGCATTCTCTGACCTTTCATTTAGCTCTCACAGCAGCTTTGTTCCACTGACAATGCACAGTCCTGCCTAGCTGGGTTCTGCAAGACTGGCTGTAAAACCAGTTTTAAGGGTGGGTGTTTACAAGTGGCACTGCTTGCTCGCTCATTACCTTCTCAAACAGTCAGAATCCAGGAAATGAGTATCACAGTTATGAGATTAAAAACAAACAACTGGGATTATTATCCCGCTCCCACTGCCCCCCCATCCCCTCTGGTTTCACCAAAAGTGTCGTGGTGCCACAATGTGAAGCCAGGAGCTGCCACATGCTGAACTCTGCGTGCAGCTGTGAGTGCTTTGGATTGAAAAGCAGCGGGATGAGAAAAGGTTCACACAGTCCAGATAAAGGACAAGATCCGTGAACAGGAGTGGCATGGAAGTGGGAACATGCACACTGAAGCTCCTCAGGCAGCAGACCATAAAAGTCACAGGGAACATGCAGGTAGGCAATGACTTGACTGTATCTTCAAATACAAGAGTCAGGAAACATCCAGCAACACACCTAACAGAACTACAGTCTTGCAGGTCCGGCTAAAGCAAAAAGGAAATGTGAAAATTTTCAAAAAGTGACCATAAAAAGCTTAATGGAAGTGCAATCCAGCAAGAGCTATTAAATATAGTGGAGGAGTCCTTGGCGTGGTAATTACAGGAGGTTGTGACTTTTCTGGGAAAGTACTCATCCTAGGTTCTTATTTTTAGGTATCCAGTGTTGAGGGCCATTTCCTTTACTACTCCAGTTATTTTTGTGCTTTTCTGCAGATTTTGAAAAGACAACACTGACACTGTTTGTTGCTGTCAAATCTTTTTCTTTTTTTTTTTAAAATCCACAGGTATCAGTGCATCTGCCATGGTGATTGCTGCCCTGACACTGCAGGTACACTAAATACCACACTCTTTCCCAAAACCAAGGGATGCACAGCACTGCAGGCTTAATTCACTCACCTCCTTTGGCAATAACCATCTTTATCCCTCAGAATAATTGGGAAGTGCCCATTTCTCTCCTCCATTTTGCTACACTGGTCATACTTTATATCTGACTTCTTTATGCTTATCTGGCAAAATCGGTGAAGCAAACCTCGCAGACAAGAACTGCCGGTTATGGAACAGCTTCCTTTCACAAAAAATCAAGTTGAATTTCCTCAGCATTTTAATTCTAACACATTTTGGGGATTATTTAAAAGTCTCCATGTACAATCTTTGTACACCTTACACAGTGTGTTCCCTGCTGCTTGCAGGTAGAGTGTAGCCAGAACTCCTCTCCTTGCTTCTTGCTGGCTGCTTCCACTCCCCACAGCCTGGAGAAAAGCAGTTTGAGAGGATACCGTGGAATTCACTCCAATCAAACTTGGTATTTATTGTGATCCTACAAATTTACTCTGCCAGGAAGGTCAAGTGAGCAGCTTTACAAAGAGCTGTGTGACAGAGGAGCTGTCAGGAAAAAAAAAAAAATCTCTCTGGTGGTGGTGGTGACTTCTGCTGAGTGGAGCCTTGGATCCAATAGAAAGAGGAAAGCCCTGAGAGCGGGATTAAATAGAGTGGCAAAATGAGCAAATTAGTTGGTAAAATAAGCAAGTCAGGTGTCTTACACACCTTCAGCACTTCTTATACCCACACACCAAAAACTACTGACTGCAAAGCCAGAAAGGACACCTGCAGATTTTTTTCTGAGCTTCCCTGCAAAAAACTAAGGAAAAACTTCTGGAACTGTGTCCAAGGTGAGTAGAGAGAGTCTGGGTATTTCAGCACAACATGTGCACTCCCTCTGAGCTAGCCTGTGGTATGTGCAGGATTGGTACCCAACTATAGATTGACCTGAAAATTTTCTGGCCTGATGAACTGAACAGAAATAAATCCCACATGTAATGTTATGTAAACTCCTATGCAACTCCCCAGTAGCTATTTTCCCATTTTAAATTTTTTTTTCATCTGCTATGAACATGGTAATCAAGTTTATCACATTGTATTTGTGCTTTTTGCATTCCCTGGGGATACAAGAAAAAATGCACCAGCTACCTGACTTAAAAGAGTGAGCCATTCACTTTACCTGCCAGGGACAAAGCCAGAAAAGTCTCCTCACACTTTTTTTAGTTTTGAATGGGATTAATTATTTATATATTTTTTTCACATTCCTGTAAGCAGAGAGTAGTAGCGCTCCCATATTTAATGAAATGGGTACAAAGAAATATCCAAAAGTCAGACTGAGAACAAGCTCCAGTTTTGACTTTGACTTGACAATCCTGCTCAAACTAACACGAAACACTGCAAAACCTTCTCACAAACCTTCTTTTCCTTTGGTAAACCTACACATACATAAATACGCAAAAAACTTCACCACTTTTCATAGGTGCAGCTTTATGACTCCAAAAGCAGCTGAACACAGACCTTGTGGAGCAGGCACATTCCCTAGAGGACCGAAACCAAATTTCTACGGTGTGATCCCAAATTGCCTTGCGCCCCAGAACAGCCCCCTTTGCTGCAGAACTCTCTGTTTCAGCCTTGCTCCCTCACTGAGACACCCAGTCATGGGAAAAGGCGATTAAAACTCTCCTCCCAACACACTGTGGGAAGAGTCCTTTCAGTTGCTGCCATGGCTACAAGATATAAGCCAAGGTCATTGTTTGTTATGATTGTAGCTGTGCTGAGCCTGGTTGGTTTTTGTTTGTTTTTTTTTTTTCAAATCGACAGCTGTTGCATATCAGGGAAATTAAATCATGTTCGAGGCAGATATAAAGTGTAGGATTTTTTCTAATTCAGGTGAGTCACGCTGATATTTCTGTCTTCTCCCTGGTGCAATCTCTGATCTCCATTATCACCACAGAATAACACTCCTAATTGCCCTGCACCACAAAAAGGGTATCAGAACATGTAACTTCACATTAATAGCTTGAAATAAACCGGTAGTTATAGGAGTGAGTTAAGTCTGCATGCTTGCAAACTTCGGCATTTTACAGACGCATTTTCTAAAACTAATGACATTGCTGGCAATCTGTACTTGTGCTGTGTTTAAGTCGTATTATCCTCTGAATTAATCAGATTTATCAGATTTATCCTGCGTGGATTTAGTATCAGCCACTCGCAAGCAACTTCAAAAACAGGAGCAACAAAGAGGCACGGTGTAAAAAAATAAGGACCCCTCTCTTTATAACTGCAAGGTTGATTTGGCTATTTTTGTGGGTATTTCTCCTTTAAAGAAGTTACTTTTAAATACCTGGATTATAAGAAAATCTGTCACACACTTCAAATGACACTTCTGTACATAGGATCACTTCTGTACATGGTGAAACCACACCACAGGATACAAGAAGCTGGTCCAAAGCTCTCTTCTTCTTTTTTTCAGGCAAAACCAGAGGTAAACCCAATTGCTAAAGTAACTTAAAGCAGATCCAGGATTGCTTTATTGTGTATGAACTGGAATTATTTCCTCAAGCGACTAAATGCAGGTCGAAATTGCTGCAGCAGTGTGGCAGGGTTTTGACACAGAGCAGAAGCCAAGGCAGCAAACGGGATATGGTGTGATACTGGATAAGAGACTACCTCTTTGGAGTAGCTTTTCCTTAGCACAACACAGACAGCTAAAATACAAAAGGCACAACAGGTAATGTTTTGCATTTTATTTACTTTCTGTTTTTAAAAGCCCCTTATCAAGCGTAACTCTCTAAAATGGATAACAATGGTTATGACAGGTATTCATCACAGAAGAGAAATATTGCCAAGGTTTGTATTTCCCTGTAGGAAATTTTCCATACTTCTGTATTTTCCTTTCAAAAACGATGTAAAACACAGCACGTCGCATCTCTAGATGAAATATGGGTAGCCTCCAAACATCCACTTCCTTTCAAAAAAAAAAATTATGTATATACACACATATAATCAAAACTGCGCTTATCTTCCATTTCATGTGGGCAGTCATGTAATACGTGTTCTTAAATGCATCCATGACCCCAGTTAAACCTTACAGAGCACGCTCTTATTTTCCATCATTTCCTTTCTGACAGAGTTGGCACTAAGCCAAGGGAGCAGAGAGAATCCCTATCTCGACGTACAAAGAAATAATTAAGGGCATTACTTTTTCCGGGGCCGAATCATCCAGTTTCAGAAAAGCATATGGAATAAAACACTTCAGAATGGATCACAGAGCTAATTATCTCTTTGCTTTCAAGCCTTAGCATATTGCAATATTTCCGAATGTAAACAGACTGAAGGTTTGTTAATAGGGAGAATACTGGATGACAAATTCTTGGGTAAAATTATTTACAGGAAGATAGGAAATGAGTCAGGATTCTCAGGAAAAAATAGCTATCTTACAGGCATCTGAAAAAATGTCCAAAGGGTTTTTTTAGATGGAGAAAGGAAGGGGAAATGTATCAATAGGAGTTACAAATCACAAATTCCTAGCTTCCTTCTTAGTTGCATACCAACTTTGTCTTAAGCTTTGCCTTAAACTTCTAGTACTAGGCACCAATGGGCAAAAGAGAGAGATTGTTTGGCTTTATTCTGTATATTAAAGACTCCTTGATGCAGGCACCAAATAGAATTGAATAACTAATTTGCTTTGCTTCTGAAATTCTTTGGAAATATCAATAGCACTGCACAGAAAGGGTTTCTGAAAGCTGCTTCAGGAGCTTTTGATATGCAATGCAGAATGCATTTTCATATGCTAAGCAGAATAACAGAATAATTAGTATGTGGTGTCTATAGTTTTGCGTGCTCAGAAGAATCCAAAATGTTCATGGAAAGAATAAGGAAGGTATCAGAGCAAATGATCACTAAGTGACATTATTTAAACTTCGGTATTTCAAAAAAATTTGGCTTTCTAGTGTCTCTCTTTTGGAAAAAAGTAAGATTTCAACAGTGTCGTGCAGTACATTCTTTGGGAAAGACTTGCCATTTGCATGCAGCAGCACATGAGATGGGTGTCCTTCTGCGTGCTCAACTCTCACCCTTGCCTTGGTACCAAAAAATACTAAAGAGTCTGTGAGACTCTTTCTAGGACCAAATGTCAGAAGTTTCATTCTAGTTAGAAATCTGAGGTGGATGAAGGGCAGGAGAATACTGCGGATACTTTTTGTTTCGCTAAGCAATTGAGAAGAATTCTCACTTGTAAAACATGTAAGTTTGAAGGTGACACTGAATGAGGATCTGCTGGGGGGCAGGAGGGCTCTGCACAGGGATCTGGACAGGCTGGATCCGTGGGATGAGGCCAGCGGGGTGAGGTACAACCAGGGGAAGTGCTGGGTCCTGCCCTTGGGTCCCTTCAGCCCCCTGCAGCTCCAGGCTGGGGGAAAAGTGGCTGGAAAGCTGGAAAAGGCCCTGGGGGTGCTGGTGACAGCAGCTGGACACGAGCCCAGGGGTGCCCAGGTGGCCGAGAAGGCCGATGGCCACTGGGCTGTCCCAGCCATGGTGTGACAGCAGGAGCAGGGCAGTGACCGTCCCTGTGCTGGGCACTGCTGAGGGACCACCTCGAGTGCTGTGTCCACTTCTGGGCCCCTCAGGACAAGGAATTGAGGGACAGGAGTGTATCCAGAGATGGGAATGGAGCTGGGGAAGGGTCTGGAGCCCCAGGAGCGGCTGAGGGAGCTGGGAAAGGGGCTCAGGCTGGAGAAAAGGAGACTCAGGGGGGACCTTGTGGCTCTGCACAACTCCCTGACAGGAGGGGGCAGCCGGGGGGGTCGGGCTCTGCTCCCAGGGAACAGGGACAGGACAAGGAAATGCCCTCAAGTTGCACCAGGGGAGGTTTAGATTGAAATTTAGGAAACTTTTCTTCACCCAGAGGTGAAGGTCAGGCATTGAAACAGGCTGCCCAGGGAAGTGGTTGAGTCTCCATCCCTGGAGGGATTTGAAAAACGTGTAGATGCGGCACCTGGGGACACAGTTTAGTGCTGTACTTCACAGTGCTGGGTCCATGATTGGACTCAATGTTCTTAAGGGTTTTTTCCAACCTAACTGATTCTGTGATTCCAAGAACATGAACCCAGGGAGAAAGGCCTCGTTTTTCCAGGTAGTCTAATTAAGTTTTAAGAAACACATTGGTTCAGACAGGCAAGTTGTACTGACATAGCGGCAGTAAAGTTGTTAGTGCCCTAAGAACAATCAGGATCTCTGTGTAGAAGAGCTTCCACGCTACAGAGAGCAGCTGCTTCCAAGGCCTTTTCCCAGTTTTGGAAGATAGAAGCAGATGTGGGTATTTTTCAACTAAACTGTTGTCATTTGCGTTAAAAATTAACCCTTTAAGATTACTCAGATCCAGTCTGACATTTTTGTTTCCATTTTAGAAGGCCAGCTCATAGCTCCACAACCCACAAAACCATTCACTTAAATCAGTTGGGGAACACCTCCTTCTCCTAGCCCCAAGAGAGCCCCAACTTCCACAACTCTAAATCATTATTCTCAAGCTCTTTGAAAAGGTGATTCCCTGGGAAAAGAAGTACATGTCAATCACATATCACTGACTGAGGCTTTTTTCGTATAGTACACATAATTTAGATTATTATGATCCTCAGGTACACATATGTCAGGAGTAAAAAAGCCAGGCCAGAAATAAATTTCCATATATTGAGGAAAAGTATATGCAGATGATTAATAAAGTTTGGTTAGGGTTTTTTGTTGGATTGTTTTTGGGGTTTTTTAGTTGGGTTTTTTTAACACAGGCCTGCTTAGGTTAAATTGTTACAATTCTGCTGTTCCCCAAAATGCAAGTTTAAATTCAGGGCTGCTCCTGCATAAAAATATCTCCAGCATTGACTGTGACAGACACATCTTCTATTGTGTGATGGTCCTAGGTTATGACTTGGCAAAACAGGCAGAAAATTAACTAATTGATTCTCTGTACTCAGGTTATTTCAGCCTTTCCAAAACTGGAAAGTATTGCAGGAAAGTATTTTAGGTATGTAACCTATATTTTAGGTAGTCTGTGTTCTTTTGTAAATATTATTAATTGAAAAGAAATATTTAGGGTATTTTTATAGAGAACAGCTCAATCTCTTCTTTTGCAGTCCCCAGAATGGGTGGTTATCACAAAATGAACACTCAGTCAGTAATGTTAAGCAATCATTTGCATTATTTACTGTCCATCATTGACATTACATTGCACACACAGAAAGATTAATTTCCTCCTAGATTTTCCTCTAGTAGTCTCATGATTTTAGGGCTTCTTCTAATATGATTTCAATATGATTTTTTAATATGATTTCATCACACTCCAAGGTCCTCTGTCCACTTGCGTTTGCAAGTTTTTAAAATGTCTATTTCATTTTTGGGTTCTTACTACCTTATTTCAAAATCCTGAAAATTATTTAAGATATATTTGTATCTACGTTTGGATGCAAATGCAAGCGTGTGGAGCCAAAGTCCTGCTCTCTGAAATATCTGTTTAAGGCAAGTATTTCATAAGTCCTCCTCCTTAAATTAATGTCATGGATTACGTTGTTCTTTCAGCCATGTCGGCTGAAACAATAATAGGTCTCATTAATTAATTAATGAGAAGGATAAGAAAGAAAAGAATCAGCTTATCACAAATACATTCAACAGTTCAGTCATAATAAGGTGCTCTTATCGTCATGTGACCTTTCAGGATACAGGATTGAGCAAAATGGGCACAGCTTTCTTTATAAAGGTCAGATGCTGTTGTAATTTCTCTTCCAAACAGAATAGAATTTGTTTTACCCTCCAAGTTCTCACAAGGTGAAAACTGTCAGCCAAATTCAGCTCAAATATCTGATTCTGTTCCAATATTTTTGCCTTTTTAGCTGAGAAAACCTACCAAGATTAGACTAATTTCTCTAAAGCTCCTCTGAAATTGAGTAATTTTCATCTATAATGATATTTCAGTCTTAATTCCTGTAAGTGCCAGATTTCTCCTTTCACCTTTGAATCGAGAGCATGTTCTGTTTTATCAGTTTGATTTAAAGGCCAGAAAGTTGTTCAAGACTGCTGATCACCCGAAAACCTGCATACAGCTTAAATATGGTGGTGAGGAGGGAAGACAGCTATATGGTAGTTTTAATGATAGGAATAAGGTTTTTTGAATCATCTTGGCTTATACCAATGGGGTTTTTTTTTTCAATATTATAGCAGCATTTCAGAACTCCAAGAAGAAGGGCTGAATTCTTATTCTGTTACTGCAAAGACAGTAAAAACCAGTCTGACCTCTGGTCTAACCTGAGACAACAGGAAAACCATGAAAAGAAAATGGAAAGTCACAGAAAAAAAGTGATCTAGTTGTTATATAGCCACCTGTTGATGATCTTAATGTGTTTAAATACTTGTTATTAGCTTTCTTATTATTTATTGCCCTTTATATATGGTTATATATCTTCTCCATCTGTAATAACCATGTCTGAGCAGACTTTCCCAGTATAACAACCTGCACAGGACTGTCAAATAAACTAACCTGTTTTAAAGATAACAAACTTAACCCTATCCATGCTTGTCACAAAAAAAAAAAGAAGCCTGGGAACATTGAGGGCAGGCTTGAAAGCTTGTCTTACTAAGAGTAGTACTGTATGAGCTCTGTAACATTCATTATCAGTGAGTTCTCACATTACTGCAGAGGTTGACTGGAGGACAACAATTTCATTTCTCATGAAAGGTAAAGCAGACAGACCCGTGCAGCTGGCAAAAATTATAAAAAATTAGAAGAAGCGAGAATCCCTTAGATTCATCTTGGCCTTCTGCCTTTTAAGGAGAAAGTGAGCCCAGCGACATAAATTTTCCACAAAATTAGGACTGCAAAGGAATCTATGAATCACAAAATTTGTAGCCTAATCTTTTATTATGCTTGCATTTTCCCTCAGGACTGCAAGGCATTGTGCTTCTGGAATTAGGATGCTAGACTCAAAAAAGAAAATGAGATATTCTTCCTGACCTCCTGCTCAGGAAGTTACTAGAATGGTATTTATTTTCAGTGACTAAACCCTGGGTTAACCATGCCCCAGATTAGCAGAGCAAATCATCTCTCCCAGTTGAAAGTGCTTTGCTTTAGCCTGTAAATAACCAAGCACATTTTTCAACACACAAGAACCTTGAATTGCAGTAATTAATTCATGAGACATGGTGGTTGAAGAAAACGTGTCCTGTTGATTAAATTCTTGGATGGGAATCAATGGCTTCATTGCTTGGACGTATTAACTTTCTAAATATCATCGCTGTGTGTTCCATTACAGGGAGCACAATGGATTGAACATCCTTTCCAAAGTGAGGGCAGATTGGCAAAAGAAAGAGCTTACTTATATTTTTTCCTTCACTTTTCGTATTTTATAGCTTGGGAGTGACCTACTCTGCCACGCTGAGTTGGATATTCATTAAATTTCCTGAATATATGCATATATGCAAATTATTTCAGTGGACTTATTTGGATATGACCTCTTTTGAGGGTCTTTGGTGATCCTTTGGGAACATCGCATTCCCCAAATTTCCCCTCTATGGCTCTGGATCTTCTAACGAATGTTTTCTCCTTGAGAATATCTCGAGTATGTGGTCAGGTCGAGATGTACTTCTGTTATCACTCTTTGCTCTGACACACAATCCTTGTTCTCAAAACTAAGAAGTCCACTAGTACATTTTATCACATATTAATCACTGATATAGGGATCAAACATTATTGTGCTAAAGTTAAAAGAATTTTCCAACATCTTCCCCCACTGCTGCATAGACTCCTTTTAAAGAGCTTGTTGGGTAATGCTATGAATTTTTTTTTAATGAGTTCCTTGGTTTTGCTTTTTTTCCTTGCCTTTTCTTATCTAGAACTTATTTGCCTCATGTTCTGTTCCTGCTTTCAGTGATTTTCTTCTAAATTTTTGTTCTGTAAGGATAAAAAAACCCCAAAACTTCTGAAACAAAGCTGAAATTGGTCTATAGTTACCACTCAGGAAATATGCCTGGCTCACTCTACAAATGTAGGACCTACTGCTGTCCCATTTGGTACGAGGTTGATGACAGAAATGTTGTTTAGTTTATTCTGGGAATGGCTCCAAATGACCATGCAGGAGTCTCCAGGCTTCTGAACTGTACTCCAGAATGTCCACCCTTGGTTAAAGTACAGATCTTCTAACCAGATCTTCTTCCACCCCACAGTGGGTATAGCACATGGCCTGTCCCAAGCACTAACACTTCCTTAAAAATGTGGGCATATTCTCCCCTGAGACAATCCACAGTGTAGCTTTTTTTTTTTAACTGTTTTTGTGGCAAGATTAGAAGAGCAAGGAAAGCATTATGTTTCTTAAATTTTTTTATATTTCCCCTCCAGAACCTGCCATTTCTACAATATTCGACACAGATTTCCACTTCCAGGGCCAGAAAAAGTTCTTTTACTTGGCATGATTTGGTATTTTGAGTAGACACATAGTTAAAAATCTTTTTTCTCTAAGAAAGGAGGAGCTGGAATCCTGATGTTCAGAATATGCCAGAGTGTTGAAAAGATAAATAGCACTGCTCCATTAACATCTTAATGAACTTACAGAAAAGCCCATCAGATGTCTTAAACTCATGTTTCACACATGCTGAACAGTCTTGTGTTTCTCTTACATTCCTTTGAAGCCCTTACACGCTGAAGACCATCACAGGATTTTTTTTCTCAACCTCAAATATCGAGAGCAGTCGAGGGTCTGACTCCAAGCATGGTACTGACTGCTGATACGTGGCATATCAGAGAGAAAACAAAGTGCCAGGCCTTTGTCATGAGCACCACCTGTTTCAGACACTGTCAGCCACCAGCCTTTTGAACTTCTGATTTCACTGCAGACATGGCAATGAGAAGGAGGAAAGGGAGCTGGGGAAGGACAGAAAGATTTCAAGGCAAAAGCTCTAAAAACAAACTGCAGTTTCCTTCCAGCCCAGGGAGTACACCAGAAACGTCCCTGCCTGAAACAAAGCAGAGGGAGGAAGGGTGAGGTTGAATTTTGTGTTTTACAGTCTATCTCAATTCCACAAGACCATTTACTATAGATCTGGGCTGGAACATAGTTATTTCTGCATCAGCACAGAAGATATCAACTTGTTTTGGCATTTGCTTCACAAAACAGTTTTGCAGTTTCACAGGTACACTCTGAGATGGACCATTTCCAAGGTCCTTTTAATCTGTGAGACATATGACAACTATGAAGGAACACAATTTTCAATCTAAACTCTTTTGGCAGTGATTTTCAAAATACCTAAAAAGACTGAGTGGAAATCTAGTATTTAACTCAAATTTTCAAAAATTCTTGCATTGTAATTTCAGGAATTGAATTCCAAATTTTGTAACCCTATCAGACTCACTGTTTAATAAAATGAGAAGAAGGCATTTAATTTTTCCCAGTTCAGGTGGGGCAATTATCTGTAGGGTGATGAGAGAAGAGAAAGAAATTGCTCCTCTGTGACACCAGCTTACCACAGCCTAGAAGGCTAAAAACATTTTATGGAAATTTTATCTCATAACACCAAGTCACGGATCCTGGGAATATTAATACTGTGGATTCACATTTTTGTTAACAGAATATCCCATGGGTCAGGCTGGAGAGCCATAAACAAATACTACTGCCCAGGGCAGACTGGGAGCTGCAGACAGGGTTTTTCAGGGAGACCCTCCCATTGAGTCACCAGCTGTGGGAGGGACCCCCTGGATTTCCAAACTCCTTCTCAGAATGAAGCTGGATCCAATCCCAACCCCAGACTCAGCCAACAATTTATGTCTAAACGATTGTATAGGTGTAATAGACCCCTTGGATGCAGGATGGCAAACCAGATGTATTTATATAAAAGTAAGTTATTTATTATAGCACCAGATGAAGAATTGTTTGCACCTGGTGGGTAAATACAATGCTTATTCTTCAAAAACCACTGGCCTGTGGAACCACACAATGCTCATGCTGTAGGAAGAAGAAATGGAAAGCCACCAGCCCAGTTGTGCCAAGTTTTACCAGTTCACCGGGTGGTCAGGTGTGACTTTGGGGTCACCAACCACCAGGATCCACCACAGAGACCCCCGAGACAGAAGAATGCATGAGCAAAGGAGAGAGAACACCTCCCTGCCAATGATTTCAGGGAAGTTATCATTGTTTGTATGTTTTTCCTGGGAAAAACTATCAATATGTATGTAAAATATAGTGTATAAACAGGAGCTTTTTCTGTACTCAGCAGGCTCAATATTTCAGAGGAGGTTTTGTGCATCCTGCTGAATAAAGAATGCCTGTTGCTTAATTCTACGTTAGTGTTAAGGAGATTTAATTTTTATCTATTTTTGGTAACATTATGATAATGATTGGACCAAAAGATTTTAATCAGAATTCTTTACTACACAGTACAGGTAGCTGTAACCTCTGTATAGCATAGTGCACTACTTTTGAAGCAATATCGAAGCAATTGTATTAAAGCTAAAAAATCAGCTTTTAAGCAGAGGTCGGTGTTGCTCATCCACACCAAGATGGGGTAAATCTTTCTCTCAGCCTCAAGAGATAACCTTGAGGGGAGTCCCCTCTCCAGGGAGGAAACTCCACACACACTCAAAGAAGAAGTGCGTGAGAAAATCCTCCCTTTAAAAAGTGGGACTGGGCTTTTATAGTATCAGGTGATGGGCTGTCAATCAGGCCAGCTGTTATCAGCTCAGCAGCCTTAGATAAGTTATCAGTAGTATCACCTGTTGGTTTCTTTATCGGGTACTTCACCACCACGCCTGCCACATCCTCACCTCACTCTCAGGAGGTTTGACTTTTGCCAGTGATGAGTCGGGCTGGTCTCAGCATTATTCAACACCAAAACCACCCAGACACCCCCTTCTCCATTCACCACGGATAGGGTATTGCCGGAGATGTTTTACCCCCATTCCAGGCAGAGCATCCTGCTACAATTACTCCTCACTCTCTTTTTTCTCTGGAGCACGTTAAGTGCTGGATGTGGGTTGGAATACTTCTCAGATGGTTTTTCCCCTCTCATTCTGATTATATGGATGGAGAAGCGTTTACTGAGGAGTTGTTTGTTTTCTTGTTGGGTTTTTTTTTTTAAAAAAAAAGGTTTTTATGAGCTGAGAGCAACATTTCCACCTTCAGAAAGCTCAACCAACTGGAGTGCTTGGATTCAGGGACAAGAAATAGTGCTGATTTAATTACTTGCAATGCTGTTGTCAACGTGCAAACAAGCTTTCTGACTGAAGACTGTCACACCAGGAAGCTGCTTGGCAGAATAAGAAATGGTATCTTAAGGACACTTGTGCTGCTTAAGGTAAAGCAAGTGCTGTAAGGCACAATAGAGACTTTGAAAAGCAGCATTGGCTTGTTGTGATTATAAATCATATTTATGTCACTTCAGTTGTCACAGACTCAGAAAAGCCTTACAAACTTGAGTCATCCTGGATGACATCCAAACCTCCTACATACAACCTGTAAAAAACAGTCTTTTATAAATATGTATCTTAAATATCCTACCCATTTTCTGGAGTGACTGATATTCTGTTGTCTTCGTGTTGTAAGAGCCTTATGCATGGCAAATAATATATAATTTCTTACTGTTTTCCTAGTAAGACCTTAAAATCCTTGAAACAGGTAGGAATCAGCTTCCTAATAACATACACACTGCCGAGAAAACTAAGAAATTATTAGGAAGTCATTGCTATTCTGGTACATGGTGCATTACTCACATGTTCCTGTAGACTGGAATTCGACTTTTTACATAAGCACTGAGTGAATATGAATGAAATATTCTCCAAGTACTTAAAACATTCCAGATCTGCCATCGAGCACTAGACATCCTGGGCAATTTCCCATCAATGACTCCACATGAAAAGTGGGAACCAGAGGCAGATCAAACTCTGAGAACCCTAACAGCACTCAGTATTAAGGTTTTAACAGCTGTAGCAGATGTTGAACAATACTAAAAAGGCACAATTTAGTTTTCAGATCAACGCTGGAGGACTCTGTGTTTTGCTACATCTCTAGCTTTCTTGGGGACATTGCTTGACTAGATGTTCTTTAAAATCAGAAATAGATGCTTTTCTTGTTTGCCTGGTGCATACCATGGATGATAAACCTGTCAGCTGAAATCATTTGAGATCTGACCTGTACAGGACTTAACAGGGTGAGCTTTATATCCCGTTCTGCTCCCTCATCGGGTACCACTCACTGCCAGCCCAGCTTGCCACCAAAGGAATTTGGGTTGTTTAAACATCGTGAAGTTTGTATTTGTTTTGTTGACATTCAGAGGGTGTTGTGTGTTTAAATGAAATATGGGACCTTGGTAAAACTCTAGCATCCAACCTTATCAGCAGTGTACCAATTTTCTCACGTTTCTGGATCTTTGAACTCTGAATAAAATCTGCTTTTACAGTATCTGACACAAAACTGAGCTTCATAGCAGCTTATGAACTGCTGGATTCTTTAAAAAATTATGCTGGCAAATATTTAAGTGGGGAAGGTGTCCTTTTTAGAAATGTGCTAACTCACCTACTACATTGTCCTGATCTCCCTTTTAATTGCTGTATATTTACTGGATTCTCATAAAGAGTTGCAAAACATGCCTCTGATGATTGCATACATTTAAACACATTTAGATAGCACTTGCCTCAAGCAATCGGTGCTGTGAAAGCAATCCTTATGTAAAAGGGGTGAAAAAACCCTGTAAACTAAAGAGGAGACAATGTTCTGTCATCTTCAGAAACACAGTCAGTCAAAGCTAAAACAGTGGAAAAACCCCAAGCACTACACGTCAGCATTCCAGTATCTTTCACAAATGGTTCTCGCAGCTTTGTGACAAGAAGACACAAGACATCAGTCTTCTCCCTATCGGCAACAATAAAATCATATGCCACTTGGGACATGTAATTTATTTTTTCTGTCTCACGTGCAGGAAATGTTTTCTCATGCACTGAAATGTTCTGAAATACAAGTGGAACAGCGCTGTGCCAGTGACAAACCTCATTGAGATATATCATAACAGTGATAAGAGAGAAGTAAGGTATGCCAGGGTAGATTTCTCTGTTGTATTTAGACATCTGGAAAAATGATTTGCACAGAGTGTTCTGTCATCTAAACAGTTGACTGGGTTGCCTTAATGGGTCACCATTCTTTTCTTTCTAGGTCACCAGCGTTCACAGATCACCCTGATGCAACAATTAGTATTGGCACCTGGCTCCCTCTCACTCTGACAGTAGAAGGCATGAAGGAAGTGCCCGTTATGCCAAGAGGGAAAGAATGAGGGGAAGGAGTGCAACACAAATTATAACCCAGGGAAAAGGCGGTGGAGGTCACTAATGTGATTAAACCAAAGAATTCCTCAACAAAAGAATGTTCAGCGACCTGTTTCTATCACAAGTATTTGTTATGACACTGGTGTGTCTCGAAAACGAATCGCTTTCAGTGCACAGCGGATTCTGCCTGAAAAACCCATTAAATAACAATATTAGGAAATGTGTGAGTAGCTGCCCAGCAATTCTAACACCTCTGCGTGCCTGCGCTGCCTCTTGCTTGAATTTAGTAATGAAGAAGATTAAAGCTGTCAGTTACATACAAGGGTTAAGAACTCCAAAAGGATTTATGATCTCTGTGCAGTCTCCAGGGAGAATAAGCAGACTGCTCCCTGCCAAAACACTCCTAAGATGCCCTGCAGTGAGGAGCATTACAGGAAAAGTACCAGTTAGATAGGGGGAGGGGGAAGAGCTAAGGAATAGGGAAATGCAGCTGTCAGCATCTTACCTGCTGTGTGTATTCCCCATTCTTACTCCAGTGTGCTTCCTCTTTTCTTTCAAAAAATGTATTTAAATTGACTGAAATTTAATGCAAAGTTTAATTAATTCAAGTTACAGAGTACTAGTACATCTTCTGCTGCATATAGAAACTTCCTTAGAATAATGAGCTTAAGGAACTCAGAAATAATGAACTGCTAAGAATAGTGAACTACTAATGAAGATGTCTCCTTTCTCAATTTGCTTATTCATTGCTTGAGCCAATATTAATAGGTTACAACTGATGTTATTGTTTCAGTGCTGTCCTGGAGAATAATGTTTATCATTGAAAGGTTACAGTATTTTAGTATCTGAAAATCTGGAAATACAATTTGCTTTCAGCTCCTCTCATCTAGGTGTTAATAAAGGAAAACCTTCTGGAATTATCACGGTCCAGTCTCTTGTCAAAACATAATCATATCATCTGCCCCTGCCTTTTGCACAAATTTACCAGTCAGCAGAGGTCTTTCAATCACTAATTTCTCAAAGTCATCGTGAAGGGGTTGCTGAGAGGACAGAAACCCCAGATGAGGAAAAAAATCTGTGATTTGACTGCAGATCTGCAGCTGAGGCCAACTGCTTATGAGCCGCAGCTGTGTGAAGCCTCCAGCTGGAAGAACACGCATCTCTGCAAATATCAAAACCATGCCTCAGCCGTAGTTCACCTCACTGAGCAGTCCACATTTCCACAGCTGCATCAGACTGTGGCAAAGGTGATGATAAAGGTTTACAAGAGCTTAAGCTCACCCACACGCTTAATCACGCGATTCGCGTAATTTGGGTTGGCATTTTAAAAACTGCCCAGTTGGCACCGGCTCTGATGCACAGGAGCACGGGCAGTAGGGGTCAACCCAACCCTGAATGGGGTTGGGCGGGGGCTGTTTTCCACTGCACAGCTTTTCCCCATTACCGATGAAGAAGCACAGTTTTGTCAGCCCCAAAAAGAGAGGAAAACAAGCCAAAGGGAGGGTTTCACTACCTGGCACAGGGAAGGGCCATGACGACTGCACCTGAGTAGCCTTTTCAAGCATAATGTTGCATGTCCTCACTTGTGTAGCAATTTATATCTTGTTTGCATAAGGTGTGTGAATGAGATGCATCTTTCCTGTGAAATGGGAGCATTTCTGAACAGTTATGTAATAAAGGTATTAGCGCGCCTGTCTGCATGCATAATGCCAAGGAAAGGGAGAAGTGTGGCTGAAACTGGAGGAAAAATTAAAAGGTTTAAGGCTTCTCTATAACTCCAAATTGAACTTCTGTGCATCTTTGGTCAATACCTTTCCACATCATAAAACACTGGCAATAGGGAACGTAGTGGGGTGCCAGCTGTGCACAAACAACTTAACTGTGGCTCTGAGCCCCAAAACTGGGTGAGCACGGTAAGAATTTGATACCTGTGTATATTAGATTGACTCCAAGACACACGCTCTTAGTGTATCCTCAGTGTGAAGTAATTTTTTTATACTTCCATTGGGTGTTTTAATCAAATTCGCATCCATGTGTAACAATTCATGAGAGAAAAAAAAAACCCAGCAGATCCTTAGAGATGCAGTTCTACCTGAACTGTGCAATTCAGCACAGTTTGGGTTAAATTGGCTGCTAGAATGACTCATTGAACCTGGATCATTACATTGGAAAAGAGCTCTTCTGGAGGGAAATTAATGAGCTGAAGGTACAATCTAGCAAGACCTAGGACACCAGTATCAGTTCCAAGCAAATAGGCGGTTTCTTCATGGAACACGTGTATTTTTGGATAGCACTAAGACAGTGCCATAAGGAACTGTAGGAGGAGAGCAGATTACAAGCCAGGATCTCAGAAAGAGTCAGAGGCAGGAAACAAGCAGAAGAAGCTGTGGGGAGCCTGTCTAGATCCAAAAGTCTCTTTGAAAAGACTGAAGTTAGAAACTGAGAAGGTACAGAAAGAGAAAGACAAGTTAATATATCTTCAAATTATATAATGCTTCTATTGTTATCCCCATCCCTTCCATGCCAGAGCTAACAACTTCATAAATCTTACGACTCTTTTTTTGTCAGGAAATGAACTGAAGCAGTATTCCAGCATCCCCTTTTTTCTTTTAGTTCCAGTGCTGAGCTCCTGTGTCAGTCTTGTCACTTCAACACCTGACTTGTTCCTTTTCCAGGCAATGCAGGACGTTTTAGCCTTGTGTGAATCCCTTTCCAGCATGGTTCCTCCTCCACATGGCCCAGAAGTCCCAGGCAGATGGCTGATAGCAGTTCATTTTGTCTCTAGCCACTCACTGAATATGTAAAAAATTAAAACCAAGACTAAATACCATAAATTGACCACAAAATTATCAGGAATACAGTTCCTTCCAGAATTCCACTGTTAGACACTAAAATCGGTGTAAAACAAGGAAAAAAAGTCTTAATATTTCTTGTTTCCTCAAGTCCCAGGATTTGTTTTTTTGCTTAAGTTTAGCAGTAGTCAGGGGATGGTAATTCCCTGCAATCCCTGACAAATTCTTCTGAACCTTTACTCTTCTGGAGTATGTAGCTTTTTGGGATTTCCCTCAAATAATTTTACCTATTTGAAAGTTAGATGTCTTCCATAGAACCTAGGTGGCTTCTCCAATGGAAAGACAGGAGCTTCCCATCTATCTTACATTTCTATCTTCAGGTGGTTGAATCATCCACTGGAGATGCTTATCTCTCTCCATTAGTGCACTGTGAGAATAGGCAGGTAATTTAAACTTGATGTTTAAATTTAGATGGTTACAATTCAAACAGATCAGTCTGTTAATGAATAGATAAAAAAACCATTGTGAACAAACACTCTTTGTAAAGGTATTTATCATTAAATGCATTAATGTCCAGAAGATGTTCAGAGCACACTGACTAGACCATTTTCTTTTTTCTGGTCAATATTAGGACCATTCTGCCTATGTTGGCAAGAGTTAGAAAGGGGAATGTAATAATTTTTAAATCAAAGCCCTGTTTAATGGCAGTGCTCCCTTTCAGGTGCATGTGATTTAATTTTCCTGTGCTGAGTTCTGATACGACATTCCCATGTTCCTGTGTTTCTATCCTAGGATGATGTGTTGAATTATGTTGACTTCTGATACTCTGCAGAAATGTACAGGAGCCTTGACTATCACAGGAAAAACACTTCCTAGATATCTTTAATTGGCTTTGCAGGATCAGGGGATGCTTTTGAAATCCCTGATATGAATGATAATTTTATGACTCCCAAAGACAGCAGCATACCTAGGAACAAAGCCTACTTATTCTCAATCTGCTGCCTCAAATATGGGGGGTTTTTTTCCTGGCTTCTAGGATCAGCTTTTTACCACAAAATTGGAGAAATATAATCACAGAATACCAGCATCTTGTGCAGCATGTATTCAAGGGAGCCCTAGATGCATGGATGAAATTCCAGGAGGCATCTATCATACATCAGTGTAATACTTTGTTAACTCCCATACTTCACACATTTTCTCTTTTTTAATCTTTTTTTTCCCTGTGAATCATTAACTGAAAGCATTCTTACCAATAATGAAAAAAACCAAACATTATTTGATCATGACCTTGACTCATGACCTTGTCCAGGCAGCAAAGCGAAATCTTGTGACTATGTAACTAAAACTGCAGACTCGAGGAACAGAAAACTTCAGAGAGCCTGCAATCCCCCTAGAAGGTGGCTGCCAGGTGAAACGAGTGAGGAAGAGCCTCGGCAGCGAGTGCTGCACTGTGGCCTTTCAGTCCATCACAAAACATGTGCCCGACACAGGTTTATCCACTTTTTAAAGGGCAGGAGCAAGAGGAAAGCTGGTTCCTTGAGTGCAGCTGATCCGCAGAGAGCAGCAACGTTTTCCCCCGGCACCTGGGAGAACACTTCCATCACTTGATCCGTGCACAGAGAAGCACTGCAGCATTCAGGAAACGCCTGTCTTTACCAGTTTTGCTTGTGTTATTCGGAGCTATCTGCCATCTTGTTACAAAGTGACTTCATCTGAGAAACCTGCAACCCCTTACAGCCAAGCGTCAAAGAATGCAAACAGTAAGGCAGAGAGGGTAGAAGTTTAATATTTACTTAGTGTTTTAAAACAGAACATCTATTCCAACACAGGTAGGGGTTTAGATGCGGTGGAAAAGGCAGAGCTCTCGTCTGAGGAGCAGTGCACCAGCTATTTATCGTGTAGCTTTCCCTCTTCTGCTTTTCAGCTTTAATGAGATTTCACAAGCAATTCTGTTTCCACATCAATTTATATGTTGCTATGTCCTTGTCAGAATAATTTTTTGTAATTTCTTTTTTTGTCTGGAACATTACTGAGAGGAGAGGTAATTGGAAGATGTGTGTAACTTCAAGCACTTGCAGATTTGTATGAAGTTTAATAGTTTCTTGTTTATGTTTCCCATGACTTACAGAAATGGGAGACAGGCCCAAATCAATAAGTATATGCACTGTGTAAATATGGCCATATCCCAAAGAAAAGCATTAAGTGGGAGGGGACTGGACACTAGGAAGCTGTTTGTTGCTACTTTGTACACCCGTACATCCTTTAAAAAGGATAATTATGTATGTGGCACTCCTCTGGCTTGTTTTTCAGAAACTAGAATACTAACATTTAGTAGCTTTTCAGTTGTAGTTATTCTGTTTAAGTACAGGTTTAGTCTTTTATTATTCAAAATCATGGCAACAGGTATTCAGACCCTACTTTTTAAATCCATGCCTTTATGTCCTAGGTTGTAGTTCAGAATAACCCAAGGCCAAAGCGCCAACCCAGGCACTGGCATTTTGATATTTCTCTTGGAGCTACGGTTCCTACACAGTACTTGGGAAAGCTGTTTCTCAAAGGAATGGCCTTTCAGAAGATAAAGTGAGCACAAGCTTGAAAGAAAAGCTTAGGACAGGAGCTTATGACAAATCTGATTCAGCCAGCTGATAGGCATGTCTCTTTCTCAAGCTAATCAGCCTTCAATCCTTCCCTGGTGGTAGTAACCATTCAAGAAGCTTAGTTTGGACCTGCTAAACCCCTGTACTTGTCATTCACTTGCACTGGCTTCCTCTCATGTATTCCTTAAATTCCAAGTGTTTTCTGCACCAGTCCTCTGCCATCTCTCACTATTATGGATCTGTCTTCCCTCATGACTGTTAAGTAATAGTTATCAGGCATGTTGTAAGAGAGCCAACGATAAGGAAAGGCTGCCTGGGGCTCATGTTGTGAGTATTTCAGCTGTGGCACCCACAACAGTCTACCTCACATGTGGCTAGACTGAAAACTCCCCGGCAGTCCTAATCCTAAACTCGGTAACAAGCTTATCGCGAGACCCAGCTCCACAGATAGCAACATCCAGTCCAGCCAACACCCAGACTAAATCCACTGGGAGCTCAGGTCATCTGCCTTCGACCCCAGAGAGCTCTTTTCTTTTGGCCTCTAGGTATGTTTTCTGGGATCCAGCCTTTGTGAATTCTTTGAGAGAGGGTTCATAACAACAGGAAGGTTGGTTGAATGAATTCTGCCTCTTCAGCCTAACTAAACAATCCACTTCGGGGGCCTTGAAGTTGGGTTTTCCATAATCTTTTAATCCTGGGGAGGCACACTGTGATTTCTACACATGAAAAGGTAGAAAGGTAAGTGGTAGAGGACAGTCATCCTGATGCCTTTTCCAGGTCTTAAAATCAAGAATCAAACACGGTTAGGAGGGAAAAAGGGATTTTACCTCGGTATTTATTTTAAGGATCCTTGGGTGCACCACATCCAGATGGAATGCCCCAAAATGCTCACCACAATGCACGTACCCAAAAGATCTGGTATAACATTACAGGTGTTACTAATTAACATAGCTATCAAAGGTTCCCCAGTGAGAGGCTCGAATGAGCCCCCCTCCCTGAGGAACCTTCCCCTGGATGATTCTATCTTAGTTTACAAAATGTGTTCTGGAGAGGACCTTGGTGTCTGGGGCACACTGATCCCTAACTACGAAACTTCTAAAATGTTTAGTCTCCTAGCTTGACAAATAAGTCTAACAATGTAGGCTAAAAAGCACTAAGAATACAGAAGTCGTAAGGTATAAAAGGGGTATAAAACAAAAGGCAAAAAATCATCATGGCATCAATCCAAGTAATTCTGAAGTTTTGTGCTGGACCCAGATGGGAGCAAAACCCATGAAATTGCTATCATAACTTGCATGTCAGCCTCTCTTCATCTATTTATTAATTTTTTGCTCCAGTAATGGCTACGGAGGAAGCATGAACAGGTCCTTCCTTATCATTGTATAAAAGTAAATATGTAGAAATATATATTGTTGCTTTTTTTAGTGCTTTCTAAAAGTGTATTTGGAGCCTCTCTGAGGTACATGATGTCCTGCTTGCAGCCAGGCAGCCAGTAAGAAGATGGAGCATTCTGTGCTATGCAAAACTGACATTCTGAGAACATTGCACCTCCTAAATATTAGCCTGAAAGCAATTTACCAGAGTACAAACCTGCATATTATCAAATAAGAAAGATCTTACTTGTTAATACAGAAGTAAAGTGATGGGAAGACTGGGACAAACTCTAAATGACCAGAATCATTCTATTTAGCAGAGATTATCTTAATCCAAGTAAACTTCAAGATTGAAAATGCTCTGCAGCACCTTCTGTGACCTGATGCTTCACATCCACCTTGTTCATACCAACAGCTGAATGATCATCCTGGGAAGGGTCCCTGCAACAGGATTAAAAAATCCTCTCACTGCTGCTTAGGCAAATTTTCAGAATATTTGCTTCTGCTTCTGCTTCACCCATGAGTTTGTGGGGCTGATGGAGGCATTGGGGTGGCCCTGCCCATGTGCACGGGGTGAGAATGCACACATGGTGCTTGCAAAGCACAGACAGTGGCACAGGCACAGAAATGCTGACCCTGGCAAAGGTCTGCCAGGGAACCAGCTGACCAAGGGGGCAAGGCTCTAAGAACATATTATCATCATTATTGCTATCAAAACACAAGTATTGTTTCCAACTCTCCCACTAGTGGGCATCTCCTGAGTAGTTTAGTACCCTCAGCATTGCCATACATACAACTCTGTGAGATCTCAGCCTAAGGGACATACTTTTGACTCCCTCTGTAAATATTTAGTTACTGGCTACAGCGTAACATCCAGTTGACATAAGAATGCACACATCCTGGTGTCTACGTTTCCATTACCTTATAGTCACACAATATTTGTGTGTATCACGCTGGGTTAGAAGTCATTTAAACGTTTTGCATCATATAAAAACCACTGTATAGCATATTGGATATTTTCATAAAGATATGCAAAAATGCACACAATCATAAACTGATTATGTCTGATAATTAAAATTCAATTTAATAATGCCATGCATGTATTGATATGCATAAGAAAAATGCATTTTAAGAAACCCTCTTAAAATTTAGTGATTCATTTTATAGGAATTTGACTTACAGAAAAGATATTCCTGCATTTTGATTCCTGCAAAACAATGCATGGAAATACTTATACTGCATTGTAACTCTAAGCTCTGCTGTAGTACATAAGATTTTATGAAGATATGTCAACTGTTCATATCTGGATCACAGCAATGCAGCAAATCTAATCCAAGATTCAAAACACAGCAGAATGCATATAAAATCTCAACAATCCTGCCTGAGAGATATTCGTATGGAAGTGGTTTGTTTGGATGTGAGATAGCTTGTTCCATTTTTAACATTTTCAGTAGAAAACAAGTAAACTCAGCATTCGAAGGTGCAAAGAAATGTGAAAGCACTTATCATTTCATGAACGTGGGGAAAAGATGGCATCATCTTTGGCTTTGTTGTTATTAAAATCACTGTGTCTGCAGAGAGCCACTTAGGCTCCGGTGCAACAAACTCCTTCAGCTAATGCCAGCATTTCAGCACCAACAAATTCTCTTCCTGATCAACAAAGCATCTAGTCAATTTCAACAGAGTTTAAATTTGTATAAAAATTTTAAGTGTGTGGCTCAAACTGGCTGTTCTTCTGACAAAGAATTTTACGTCACATGAATGTAAATGCCATAAATTAAACTGAAGCTGACCTCTTTCACTCTGGGAATTTTAACCTGACTCATACAGCACTTAGTTTGAGGTTACTCTACTGAAATTAATCAGTTTTGCTATCAGGAGGGTTAGATTTAAATTTTAACTTAAAAAAATCCCAACCAACAACATATTTCAATCCAGTTCAGAAGGAATGGTAGTCTTGTATAATGAAGTTTTATAGGTTTTAAGAATATACAGGATACTGCTTAAATCTAAACTCCACTGAAACTTAGTAAGCAGCATACTGCAAACAAAGGAAAATGTATTCCTCAAAGTGCAAGTTGTCAAAGTACCTCATAGTTCTAATAATAGCTTTCTGGCATTAACAACGTAGAACACAAATGACATCCGCTGAATATTTGTTAATTGTGTTTTTAGATTGCTTATGGCTACACCAGAGGATATATTCCAGGCTCTGATTTCTATTAATAGATGCCTGCTTTGGAAGGCATGAAACTCCCTCTGTCCTATCCAACCTCTCCATGGCTAAGACAGCAAGTGCCCCTCTTTTAGACTATCTACTCGCAGTAAAATACATATAAAAGCTCCCATGATATATAGGGAACATCCATGTGGATGCACAACGCGTAGTTCTGTAAAGTTCTGTGAAAGGCTGTGTGAGCCCTTAAGAAATGCAGAAGTTTAATTAATCTGAGCCAGCAGTTATATTTAATGCTTTCACAGACTCCAGTGCTCTGTAACCCTTCAGGAATAGGTGAGGTTCAGTTCAAAGGGATGTTTATCGCAGCTATCTAAATGTATTAAGATTAGACTCGACTGTAAATAGAATAAAGTGAACTTTCTTACTAGGCATCTATTAATTTCTCTTTTGATCACTCGGAAACAATTCAAGCACAATCAGAGCCCAAGCCAAAACCTGGAACCGTGGAGCCGTAAAGTTTACACAGTGTTTGATAACAACTGTTGAATTTCAGAAAGTTCTGACAAAAACTGATGTCTGCATTTTAGCTCTTCAGCTTTACAAAACTGACTGAATCTAAAGAAGGGCCAAAGGTATGTAAGTTTTCTCCCCAGTTTTGGGACAAGTCAGAAGATGTAAAGAGGGCAACATGATTTAATCCTGAAAATTCCATGGAATTATCTCATCAGGAGATGTAATATTGCTGCAACAAAACCAGATATTCTAAAATTTGCAGTATTTATTAATAAAATATTACAATTATGGTGCCAGTAACACTATTAAATTAATTGCTCTTTTTGTATAATAAGGAGATAGTCTTTTAAGAAGTATTACCCTGTTTTTCCAAAAATGTCCTTGAAAAGTACATACTCACCGCAGACACAAACATTTACATGTTGCAGCTCGTGGTACAGATAAAAAAAAATTCCATGAAAACATATTACGTATGTATTGACAAGTTGGATAAGAATGCAAAGACTGATCCAGGAACATGTATCTGCTACTTTTGGCATGGAATTAGCCTGACATTACACCTGCCCTGGCTAGGTGAAAGATTGCCTAGATATGAAAAGACAGAACAAACACCAACAATGACGCTTTCATGCAAGAGGCTGGAGAACTTTGTGGTGTGAGGGTAGGGCAGATAGAAATGTCTGCTCAAAAGCTCTCCAAGGGCAGCGAATCAAAGATACTTAAACACCAGATGAGAGAGAGGCAGTGGAAAATCTACCGTTGTGGGTTTTATTGGGCAAACACATATCCTGAATGTCATTGGGGCAGTTGATTTGTCTTATCCCAAAGCTACAGTTACACACTTTCTGAAAAATCTGTTTTTCTTCCTCCTCACCCTGCCCATTATTATTCTCATGATTTGAGTCCATTGCACATTCTTCTTAGTCAAATTTGCCTCTCTACATCACCTAGGGCTGTAATAACCCTAACTGCTTCTTTCCACAGAGGGAAAAAGAATCAAGAAACGTGGACACACTGCATCCAGAAGCAAAGGTTTTATTCTCCAGTGGTGGAATCCTGTGTAAAACAGCTCTCTTCTCACAGAATGGGTGATAAAAACCTGCCTTCTCCTCTCCTTGCCTGACAGCGTCGGCAGTCCTGAGTTTCGAAGCAAGCACTGACATAACCTCTTGAGTTGTGTGCCAGCTGCCTAATTTTGCAGAGTTTAAGAACTCAGCTGGCCTATCTGCTCTCCACAGCCAGCAGAAGGAGTTAAGACTCTCTGGAGGGAGGGCTAGGCTGACTGCCTTCTGGAAGTTCTCCCCAACACCCATTCCAGGCTGACTCTGGGAAGATGAGGTACCTCAGCTGAACACATTAATTCATTTCATGTGAACTGAGGCTTCTGTGCAGTACAATAAACGATTTTCCTCAGAGAATAATATTGCAAAACTAAAGGGTTCTTAGAGTTAACCTTTAACTCAAATGGCTAACCCAGTGCTTTGTCTACTGAAGGCAGGCAAGTTCCTAGTGTTCCCATCAGAAGAGAAGGACAGGGTGATTGGGCACAGGCAGATTGTAGGATGCTGGCACTGGGAGACAGTTCAAATGGGAGCTCTGGAAGAGGGTGTTCTATTGCTGTCTTCGGGCAATTCCCATTCAGGCTAATGCTGCCAAAGAGAAATGAGGCATAAAAGCAGCAAATTTTTTCACAGAGAATGGATTTTTGCCATCTAAAAGTCACGTTTATGGTGGTGGCTTTGTAAGGTGGGGAGCAAAAGAAGGTCCTGGCCCTAACTGACTGTGGGGAGGGAGAGAGAGAAAGCAGAGGGAGAAAAAGAACAGTCTTATCCTGGCAGGAAAAGAATGGTGAGAAGGAAAGGAAAGAATTTTCCCTGCATAATTTCCCAAGTAGGAACACCACTGAGGAAGCATCTGATTTAGTTGTCTGAAAGTTGTTTCCATCCTTGAATCTTTGGCAATAATTTGACATACAAAGTAGTTATTCCTGTATTTACCAGACAAGAAAAAACAAAGTACAGCATTTCTTTTGTGAAATTAAAAAGACAATAAATGATTGAGACCAAATTAGTCACATGGCTTATAACATTTTTGCCAAATGTATATGTGTACATACGTAATTTTTTAATATTGTACTACCTAAATCAGACTGTCATAATTAATTTATATTTAACTAAAGAATCCCTGGTTTCCTGTATAATAAATAGATAAAAAATTGAGGGTTTGAGTTTTCATTTCAAAAAAAGTTTCAGTGCAAGAATGGTAATGTTTTATCTTCCCTATGTATCTATAGTTCCTGTGAATTACTGGGATACATTTCAGCTAGGGTATTGTGACGATGAACCTCTAGAGCTTTTCCTGAAAATTCACTACTTTGAAGAAATGCCATTTCACATTTAGAAAATAAATGCCAGGAAACTACAACTGGCAGAAAGATACCAACTTACAGACCCACTAATCAGACTCAGAACAAGGTAGAAGGGTATCTACTATCAGACCAGTCTCCAAACCTGAGAAGAATTTGAATAGAGGTTACAATATTTCACAGACAGGACAGGATTGAAACAAACTGACTGATAATATATTTTGATCTGGGGGTTGGTTTGGGTTGTTTTTGTTTTTTAATAATAATAGTAAATTAGCAAAGCATTTATTTAATTTATTCAATTTTTATCAACTAGATTTAAAAAAGCAGCACAACATAAATGTAAGTTAGAGACAATGTCACTGCAGAACAATGGAAAAATTATCCAGCAGAACCTAAGTTTTTTCTTGGTACTGTGTTTGTCCCTGATATCTGCAGAATAACTCGACTGGTGAAAAATAGGTCTTGAATTGGACCCATGTCCAAGTCAGAATGAAGGTAAAGAAATCAAGAGTGACTTCAGTTGTGCGTGTGAAATGTTTAGTGTCCAATCTGACATTAGCCAGATTAAAAACAAGAGTTTTGGTACATCTGGATAGTACAGAAAGAGGGATGGCAACAGCTGCAAAAATTTAAAACATACTATGTATCATAACTTTTTGTCCTGGATTTCTAAACTTTCTGCCTTTAGCCCTGACCTTTCCTTCCTGTGCATACTGGATAAACAGAAAACAAAATTTTTACTGTGAACTCTCAGTGAATCATATTTGTATTTATGAGGCAGTTATCTTAAAGAAACAGTCATTGATCCACTAAAACATTATTTATCAAAAGAGTAATTATTTTCCAGAACTGTAAGGACAACACCATGTGAAGTATTCATAGCTAACACAGCAGTTTTAATGTAAAGTTATTTCCTAATTTCATTGTTTTAGGTGGTAAAATCATTACATTACATCATGTTTTAAAGTCACTCTGGTTTCTTTGAGAAAATTAATTCCTTCTCTTTGGGAACGAACTGATATATTGTAGTTTCTTAATTGAAAAAAAAAAAGTAATGAAATATCATCAGAAATCTGACTGAAGATGCAAACACATGAAAAAAGATTGGATATTAAAGTCAAAGTTGCAGTTTTCACAGAGCACTGCTAAGTATAAGTTTTCAGGTATCTCATTAGGGAAGGCCTTTCTGGCGTCTTAAATTATATATAATAATGTCTACACTTTAGTATGAAGAGACAATAGTAATATTTTGCAAATTGACAAGACAATTTATTTGTATCAAGTTGCCAAATGCTTGAGATGTCAACACTTCATCAACCTGTTGACAGAGAATCAAGGAATGAGTGGAGTGACAAGCACTGCCTTCCAAAACGCCAGTTTCAGCATTTACCTATTTTACTCACTAAAAAAAGAGCAAACACCTGCTCTCCTGTTTGAACATGAAAATACACATGCTAATATTCTGCATAAATAGAAATAACTGTCAACTTAGCAAAGTAATGGTGCCATCCATATTGTAATAGAAGTAGGAACTTAGAAAAAATACCCACATTTTTCTGTCTAATATTACATTTCTGAAGCATATACTTCCCTTCCCATTAAATATGCTGTGTGTTATTTCCTGCAAAAGCAGCTTCCCCCAAATACAATGCAGAATTCTTCCTTATATCTAATACAAGAACATGTTACAATGGCTGTGGATGGATGACAGTGTATGCTCACCCAAGGAGCAGGAGTTGTAGGGTCAAACGGAAAAAGCCGGTATGAATCATAAAATAATCTTTTATGGAGGTCACTGTCTGTGGTTCACTAGGCTCAGTTGCTAGAAAACTAAATCCAGGGAAATTCAATGTAAATTTCATCACTCAGTTCTATTTCCAATTTTTATTAAATACTTTTCCTTTAAAAAAAAGAAAGCAACCAAGCTTCAGTCACAACATTTAAATATGTCTGATGAGAGGTGAAGTGTTTCAGTCTGGAACTCAAATCTCCTTGTTAATGTCCATATTTTTAACCTCTTTTTTCCCCCTCCATGCTCCAAACTTCAAAATGATGTTTAATGAGGGATTTCTTCTAGCAATTCACCCCTGTTTGGCATGTGTCTTAAACAAACTGCTTGACCTTAGTGGACCTCAGCAAGTTTAATGCTAAATTCATTCTCCAGTGCCTTGCTGGATAGCACAGGAGACAAACACGTGCTTACATAATTTGCTAAGTTGGGTGTCTAGCTATGTACACAATACAGCTATTCAACTGAATATTTGTTTCAATACAGTACAGATCATTAAGAATTTTTTAAAATTCAGTGGCCTAGAGCAGTACTGAAAACTGTAATCTGGGATCAGATACCTTTCAACCTGCTAAAGCTCAAGCTCTATTACTGACAAAGGCCAAGAGGAAAGACAGAAAAGAACAAGACAAGGAATATAAAACAGAATACTAGTAATAGCTTTAGGAGGAACAAACAGACAGGGATTCAAGATTTTGCAGACAAGTGAGACAGGACAATAGCAGAATGGAGGCAAATCCTTGTCTAAGGCGTGTCTTTGCTGTGGAAGGTAGCTGGTCACACACGGGAACAAGGTTTGTCTTTGCAGAGCCAAACAGAAGAACAAAAGTAATGAAGAATCAGTTATCATTTCCATTACAAAACAGAACAAAAATATTCTTCAAACAGATCATACGATAAAGGGATAGGAAGAAAAACTGCTGCTTGCTGACAAAGTAAAGAGACATGAAGGAGCACTGCCAAAAGACAAAATCGGTTATTTTTGCATTTTGTTGTTCTAGGACAACCAGATTTCAAAAGTAGAGGATATGCAGAGACAGCTGCAGGACAGGATTTCTACTGCATTTTCTTCCAGTCCATCCTGAAGATTAAGGAGCGCCTAGGATATTAACTCCCTTTGACATAAATGGGTGATGACAATAGACTGCAATGTGTGGGGGTGATGTTTGCCATATGTTTTCTGACAGAGTTGAAGAAGTTATTTTTGAAACTGGATAAAACAGATTTTACAGTATGACATGTGGGACAGGAACGAGCTATAGCTACAGCACAAGTTCTCCCTCTTGGTCTGAATGAGCTGCCTACAGGATGTTTTGAAAATATGAACCAGTTAATCGATCAAAGGAGCAGCAAGTCAGTGTCTGTTTTGATGGTGCTTTAGGTACCTTTCATCAAGGGGGAAGCACATGATAAAAGAAGATTCTCTTTTGAACATTTCTACCAGAATTTGCATCAGATTTTGTGCTGCCAGTTTAGTTTCCCAGCATTTACAAACGTACCTGATGTCCACTTTTTCCACCAGATGCCTCTGAATAGGGGTGTTTTCCTAAAAGCAGAAGGACTACATGAAATAAGTTAATGCAAATATCATCTGGAAATCCAATCCCTAAAGGGATCAGTCCCAGAAACAAGCACGAGGAAATTCAGATAGCAGCTTATACACTGATTTTGAGAAGACATTCTGCCTAATCCCTGCTAAGAGTTCACATATTTGACAGAAACAGATTAAGAGCTTTAATATTTTCCTCCGCCTGAAAACTGCTGATGTTTTACTGGTCATTTGAATGGCTAGTCCTTTCTTCCCACCTACCTAAGTCTACAGCATCTGCATCAGCAAGTTTATTATGCTGCGTGTCACCATTTTTTACCTTAATTGATAGTTCCACTATAGTTGAAAGATTGACTGTAGCTCCATTTTCCCTCTCCCCATGCCTTGCAGCGTTTTGCACACATGTACTAAGCCCCTTCCTATTTGACCCCTCATAAGAACCACTTTCAGTCCCTCATTTTTCCACTTCTAAGGACGTTAATTTCTATTTTTCAGAAAACTGGAAATTTTTGTCTATTGTGCTTTTTTTTTTAATGCAGACTAATCAATCAGAACTGTCTGTATGATTTCAAATGGAGATGAGTGGCTGACTGAATATTATTGTAACAATTTCATAGAATCATAAAATAATAGAATCATAGAATGGCTTCAATCAGAAGGGACTTCTAGGAGCACCTCATTCCAACAGCCTGCCATGGACAGGGACACCTTCCACTGTCCCAGGCTGCTCCAAACTCTGTCCAACCTGGCCTTCCACAGAGGAGGCAGCCACAGCTTCTCTGGGCAAATTGTGCCAGGGCCTCACCACCTTCACAGGTCTGATCCTTTTTTCAGCTTTTTGCACCATGATGGGGTTTTCATCTTTTTTTTTTTAACAATCATGTTTACTTAGAAGTGTCATACACATGTTAGCTACATGCTACCTTTTTCAATGAATTTTCATAAACATTAAATTTCCTTAGCACTCCCAGGGACCATTCATTCAGGTCACCCTGAACTTATCCTAGGCAAAGAGTTCAAAAACATTTTTAATGATAAGAGGAAAAACATTTGGATTCTAGCCCTATACAAAGGCATGGGGCTACTTTTTTTTTTTAATAAAACCTTGGTGTAATGATTTTCAGAGATTAGTGATAAACTCTTTGAAAGGATGCAGGTGAGTCACTATCTGAGCATTTAAAGGCTTCAATAGCACATACAAAAATACCCCAAGAAAAAAGAACACTTGACCAAAATACTTAGCATTGTTCAGGAATACAATATACAGCAACTTATCCTGCCAACATATCTTTAAAAGTTACACAAAGGACCTACAACTAGTATCTGTAATGTAATCTGTATTTCTTAGCCTGAAAGCAAGGGGAAAACAAGTGCATTGCTACAAACCTGCTTTTTTCAGCTTCCACTACTTATAAGATTAGAATGGATTTGAGTGCCTTCAGTATCAGTGATTTCCCCAATGAATCTGTGGGTGGAACAAAAATGTGGAAATGAAAACTGAGAGGGTATTGTGTGTTCAAAATAATCCACCTCCACTCTCACACAGTAGATTCGATTCGGGCTGTCATCTTTCTATGCCTCAGTTTTCCCATCTGTAAAATGGTTCAAGTCAGAATATGCTCTTTTACCACTACATCTTCTCGCACCTCAGTTCCTTTGTGCTCCCCCACTAATTTCCTGTTCTGAAGACGAAAGGAGAGAATAGTTATTAAAACTGCTTATGAACAAACCTCCTTGATTCGCTCCCAGTGGCTGCACTCCTAAGGCTGGACATGTGCTGGGGCACAAGTGCCCTGTACAGACATCCTCGGAGATGTGGTAAAGGTTCACCTTCCCTGCCTGATTTCCAAGGATCCCACTCTCTGATGCCAAATACATACCATAAGCACCACAATTACATACCATACTTCCCCAAGGATTTGAATATGAATTAAAGTTAAGGAGTAAGAGATGACATTGGTGACATATGACAGAAGTAAAGCAATTCTCCTTTCCCATAATCTTAACTTCCTGAACATGTAAACTCTACAAACTCATATATTAACATGAAAAAAATCCATAATGACTTGATAAACAACACTTGATTTTGATGGCATATGGGACACATTTTGTTTGTCATATCAGAGGAGGGTATCAAGATTTCCACTCAAATATTTGCACTTTTCCCTCCAGCCTTAACCACTCGGTCTTAAGTTGTAATAAGGCAGGACAAAAACTAGGAGTTTTCTAAACACTGAATTAAGAAGGCAAAGTGAAAAACAAAAACAAAAACAAAAACACCAAAAGGATGACTGTAGCATAAATTATTGGTAACTTCCATTCAATTTTGATAGAGTGTTTACAGAACATGGAAAAATAAAAAATATTAATGGACTGACTGTCATAGTACAAGAAGAATTAAAAGAAAAGGACTGAAAATTAATTGTATGAGTTGAATATGGTTGGCTGGCTTGAGCTTCTGGAAATACAGATATCTGTGGACACTGGTGGGCTGCTGGCCAACCTGCCTCCTTTGGCTTCTTTACAAAATGGGTATTTGCTCCAAAGGACATGCATTTCAGAAGATAATGAACGGGATACAAAGACGTAGAAGCTATTTTATCTTTCGGAAACATAATTAAGTAACCAAACAGAAAAACCCCAACCAACCAACCAACGAACCAAAAAAAAGCGAAAACAACACCTTTGAAAAAGGAAAAATTAGAAACAGCAATCTTTTAGCTACAACCCTGAAGGGTAAAGCAGTTCCTCATCTCTGTGTTCTGGCTGTCTCATGAGTACATACAGACTACAATCTCCAGAAGTTTTATGCCTTAGACAACTTCTTACCTGTAGTTCTAGAGAGCAAAGACATGACCTGATGAAGCAACTGAATCATGCAAAATGGACTTTGCTCACACAGGGGTGTCAGAAAGAAACTATCAGAAGAGGTTCCTAGCTCACAGAGAAATGAAATAGGAGGATCTCTGATGAGATAGACTGTATGAGCTCTGTCCTGAGCAGCTTGGCCGCTTGGTTTGGAATCAAAATTAATCCTTGGTAGTCTGGACTGAAGTTACTGAGTGTTCAGGCTGCCCACTTTACATTTCAGCAACACTTCAGTGATAGCCTGCACCTTCATCTGCGATAAAATTCCTTAGAGACTGAGACGTAGAAATTACTAAAACTAGAAACATAACAATAAAAACTAAAACACAAAGAGTATAATTTTGCTTTGAAGATACATTAGACAGCACAAAAGGCCTGTTTGTTGGCTTATCTCCAGAATTGTTGCAGTAAATTTATCTATATTCTCGAATCATTCTTGAGGCATCTGCCTATAACCACAGCACTTTAAAATAATGAATTCCATCTCCCTTTGAATAATTTCTTCTTCCTAACACATGTACGTACACACTGCAATTTTCAAATGCTGGGCAAAAAGAGGAATGAGTCAGACAATAAGTGCTCTGAATGATATGTGATAATTGAAGTCCATAATTATAAGGTTTGTCTTTGCATTTAATCTCACTGTGTCACATGCACACCTCTTGGCAGTGGTTTCTAGAGCCTGTGGGGCTTTGCTGGTCTCAACCGGACTGTTACGGGCACAGGATGAAAGGCAGTCTCTAGGGTACCAAGACAACCAGAATTTTAAAGATAAACCAGTACCCTAAAACTAGACATGGGAACTCACACTCAGGGAAGGGAGCAGGTGCTGAATATTCTTCCTCCAGATACCAAAACCACACAGCATCTTACAAAAACTTACATTCCTGGATGGACATGAGATGTACCCTACACCTCACTCCTAAGCAAATACATTGGTGACAGAGTATTAAAACTGGAGCCCTTCGAAGAAGCTATCCAAAACACATCTTGCATGTCAGTCTTCAGAGAATGATAAAACACTAACATTTTAGGACTTGAGCATAATTATGGCGGCGGTCTCGCTATCACCAGGTCCATAAAAACAAGGACAGTGAAACCCTGAAGACACACACGGACACATCTAAGGCGTGATCCGAAAAAGAAAGGCCCCCGGAAGAGATTTTCCAGCACCACATCCGGCTGCCAGCAAACGGATTTCATTTCTAAGTGTCTTAATCATAGGATTTATCTGGCAGCCTTTCAAAAGCGTTGCTGCAATTACCTTTTTTTCTTGTAAGCTAGGATTAGTGTAATACAAATACAGGTAAGTTACCACATGACAATACCGTATTTGTTAGGGCTTCATCCAGATTTCTTGGAAAAGAAAGACAGTACCACTTAAACACTGATTTGTATGAGCACCTGTAATAATTATGAAGGACACAATAAACAGCACAGCAGGAGAATACAAATGCTAACTCTGCCTCTATTTTCTAAGGACCAGGAAGGAAAAAAAGAAGGAAAGAAAGAATATAAAGGAAGTGAAGAAAGGAAAAAAGCAGAACAAAGAATCAAGCTTGTGTGTGAGCTGGGGAAATGGAGGACAAGATGCAGAAACAACATTTTTAGATCCTAATGATGACTGCATCAAGGGGTAACTAGGTAGATGACATCCAAGAGGGCAAATAACCCTCACCATGGTTCAAGTAACACATGCACAGAACCTGCTCTAAAACTTTAGCACTGAAGAGCTCCATTGAAACAGTGCCTGTAGCTTACTCCAGAGGACCAAAAAGCTCACAAAGTCCCAGAATCTACCTATGCTTACCAAAAAAAAAAAAAACAAACCAAAAAAACCCAACAAAATGAGGAAACTGATCAAAGACAAAGCTGGTGAGGAGACTAAAAGGAGTTAGATTCTTACAGGTGCCAATTGCTGAAAAAAATAATTATGGAGAGATGACAAATTTGTATCACCAATCAAGAATGTCTTGAGAAAGGCTGAGAGGAAGCTGGTGCAATCAAACAGCAGGAATAAGGCAAGTTACTAGAGAAAACCTTTTCCTTGCAAAAGCTGAGGTGTCAAAATGTATTAAAACCAAACCAAAACAGATCACAAGTATGAGATAACTGCTGCAATAGAACATACAGAAAAATATTTAAATTAGCATATGTATCTGGAACAGCAAGCCTATCAAGAGCCTGAGGCCAAGGGACAATGATGATGATGATGATATAAAGACCCCTCAGAGAAGAAAAGGCCCTATCAGATAGGCAAAATGAGTTCTTGTCACCTGCCTGCACTTTGAAACAGGAAGACTTAAAATTAGAGTTCTTCTGCTTGGAAAAGAGACAAACAAGAGTGAGATCTAGTCAAAATGACCAAAACAATCATAATGCTATAAAATGTTTGCATTTTCCAGTGTTTCACATCAGTTATCAAATGAGCCCTGTGAAGTATCCGGTGAAGCTGGCAAATGGCAAGTTCAAAGCAGAAAAAGGAGGCAGTTCATCAAAGGATACTGAAACCCTCCACGGCTCCTCCCTCCTCACTTTCTAAAGAAAAAAAACCCAGTTGCTAATGTTCTGTGGTAAACAATCTTGGCCAGAAGAGGAGTAATTTATTGCTTGCTTTTATTTAATGTGTTATGCTTTTTTCTTTAGCAATGATACCCAAACTCTACTGCGGTGATGTTTTAAGTAGTGGTATGTCAGAAACCACTTAATTATGAGCTTAAAGTGAATACTCTTTTTTTTTTTCCCCCCTCAAAGTCTATTTCTTAGTATCAACCACATTTTAATTGGCAGTTAATGGGAATTTGTTCTCCCTTTATTCTCCCTTACAGTTACAGAATCTCTCACCCTTCTCATGGGTTACATGAAGTCCCAGAACCTTGATGAAGACTTGGTTCGTCTTCCTCTTACTGTTGTTGCCAGCTTCTCATACAGTGGTATTTCCTCATCTCTTTGATCCTTTTAATTCTGAGAGGTCTGCATTTTCCTCATCAATGTTTTCTTTGGGTCTTCCATTCCCTTGTCTTTCTTGGGGGCTGTGGTGGCATCCTCAACTTTTTGTTTTCCTCAAAGCCAGTATTTAGCACTATCTCACATTCATAGAACTATGGAATCACAGAATGATAAGGGGCTGGAAATGACACCAGGCAGGCCATGGGCCTTGCAGACGTAGCCAACACACGTCCACTTGTCCATGAAGAGTGTCCTTTAAAATATCTAAAAATTGCAACATCATCCCATCATCATCAACTGTTTAACATCCATGGGATTTCACAAGCTGCTTCCCTCCTCTGTTTTCACTTATTTATACAGGGAACTGACAGAAATTGCCATTTCCAAGTCTAAACTGTTTCCAAACACCTTATCATATGACGTTCTATGCAGATGTTGATCAAGAACTGTTTATGTCTGCTTATGAAAAATGTACAGTGGATTTTCTTTGCCTATCATCTGTTGTTTGGGTGCTTTTTACTTTCAGTTCTGAAAAAAAATCTTTTATTTTGACTCATTCCCTTCATCAGCCACTGTTTTTCAAGTCCTTGCACTCTGACAAAAGCAAAACCTTGACCATGGCTTAATCTTTTATTTTCCAGTTTGCACACAGATTTTGTTTTCTTTACATTTTGAAAATTTTCTAATTTCTAAAAATATTTTCTCTTTTTTAATTTGTGAGTCTGTCAAAGGATGTCTCAAACTATTTTGAAGTATATGATTTTTACTGTTTTTCTAGAACAGTGTTTAAACAAGAAAGGATCAGTGTACCCACCCTTTTAACCTACTGAGGCATCCTCAGCTTTTTTAGGCACGTATACATCCCTAGAATTGAAATACTTCTTCCTCTAATTGTTATGGAAAAGCAAGCTTTGTTTTATCGCTTCAGTCATTTTCTGTCGGATGACGTCACCAGGTTTGCTGTTAATTGAAGTAAAACAGTAGAGATGTGGTGAGCTAGAAGATGGATGTTGGCACTCAGAGTTTGCTAGGCAGAGGGGGAAAATATACAAAACTGCACATCACAGGTAAAAAAAGAAGATTTGGAAACAAGAAGTACCAACTAAAACTGAAGTTACTGAAGTAAAGAGGTGGCATTGCTCAAGAGGCCTTACTGAAGGGAATGTTTGCTTGATGGTTTTTAGCACCCTAAATTTTGGTTTTGGAGACATAGCCCACCTCTTGTGATAATCCGTGAGCTGCTACCTTCAAGCATAAAGAAAACAAAACACACAATGAAAAACCATTGGTGAGTCGCTGTTTAAATTCTGACTATGGAAACTGAAGTATTTTACTCCCATCTGAGGTTTCTTTTCACAGCCTCAGAGCCAACTTTGTAAGCTTTAATGGATAATCCAGGCACTTACGTTCCAGTAAGAGCGAGGAGGCAGAACGACTCCACTTTTCAAATTAAAGAACCATGTATGCTTCTGGAGAAAGAATAAACTTTAAGAGAACAGGGACAAAAAGCTGCAGCAGAGGAGCCAGAAAAAGACATTACTGACATTAGATCTATTATGCAAGTGGTTTTTACAGTGCACTTGGCAGAAATCCAGAGGCTGGAAGGTAAAAAAGGGGGATCCAGGTGTGAGTGTGAAGAGGTCCAGGGGGTGTGAGGGGTTCAGGAGGTGTGTGAAGGAGCCACAGGGTGTGAGGGGTTCAGGGGGTGCCTGAGGAACCAGGGAACATGTGAGCGGGTCCAGGGGCAATGAGGATGATGGGGGCACTGGAGCATCTCTCATGAGGGCAGGCTGAGGGAGCTGGGCCTGTTCAGCCTCGAGAAGATGCAGCTGAGAAGAAACCTCATTCATGTGTATAAATATCAAGGGGGGGGGGGGTGTGCCAGGAAGACAGAGCAGGGCTCTGTTTGGTGATGGTCAATCACTAGGGCGAGAGAAACAGGAGGAACTCATGCACCTGAGCATGAAGAACTTCTTCCCTGTGCAGTGACCGAGCACGGGAACAGATTGTCCAGGGAGGGTGTGGAGTCTCTGTCTCTGGAGACATTCCAGAGCCGTCTGGACACAATCCGGTGCCATGTGCTTTGGGATGACCCTGCCTGAGCAGGGAGATTGGACCAGATGACTCAGTCTGTGATTCTGCGGGGTGGTGAGGGACTGAAGAGTGTGAGGGGGTTCATGGGGTGTGTGAGGAGATCTGGAGGTGCGTATGAGGGACCTGTGTGTGTGTGTGTATGAGGAACAGCGGTGATGTGAGGAGATCTAGGGGTATGTGAGGGGTGCGAAGGGCTGTGTGAGAGACCAAAGCATGTGAGAGCTCTGGATGGGTGGGTGTGAGGGGAAATGGGGGTGTTCATGAGGGGCCCAGGGGGTGTATGAGAGCTCTGAGGGTGTGTGTGTAAAGGATCGAGGGATGTCTGAGGGGATCTGCGGGGACTGTAAGGGGCCAGGGGCGTGTGAGCGGGCTCCGGGGGTGTGTGAGGGACCGGAGCGTGTGTGTGAGGGATCACGGCGTGTCTGAGGGGTGCCGGGGGTGCCCGAGGGGTCCAGGCTCTGTGAGGCACCGCGCGGTCCCGCGCGCCCCCGCGCTCCTCTCGCGAGACGTGGCGGTGGCCGGCGGGGTTGTGCCAGGCGGGATCGCGGCGCGGCCCCCCCGCCCCTCCCAGCGCCGCCGCGGGGCGGATGCGGCGGGGCCGCCATAGTGCGGGCGGGAGGAGCCGCCGCCGCCCGGCCGGGGACGCGCTCCCGCCGCCCCCTCCGCCGCAGCCGGGAGCGGGCGGAGCCTGCGCGGCGCCGCCGGTTTTTTCCCCCCCGCATCCCTCCCGCCGCGCCAGCCGGGGAAGCGACCGCGCTCCTGCCTGAGCAGAGCGGGATCGGGCGAAGGGACCGGAGGCGCCGTCACCGTCACCTGGCGCTGCGGCGGGGGTGGGGCGCGGCGCTGTGTCTGCGGCAGCCCCGGGGCGCTGCTCGGCCGCTTAAAGCAGCGGAGCCGCCGGCCGGGAGGGGCGTTCGGAGCATTGGCGGCCGCAGAGCGAGGGGAAGGCATGGAGGGCAAGGAGCTGGCGGCGGGGTCCGCGGGGGATGAGGGCTCCAAGGATGCGCTGGGCAAGCCGCTGGGTCCCACGCCGAGCCAGAGCCGCTTCCAGGTGGATCTGGTGGCCGAGGGGCCCCGCAAGTCGTGCGGGGACCTCGGCGTGGCGGGTAAGGGAGGCGAGGAAGCCAAAGGCAGGTTTCGGGTGAACTTCGTGGACCCGTCGGCCGGCGGCGAGAGCCCCGGCGAGCCCGGGGGAGGCAGCTCGGAGGGCGGCAATGTGAGCGGCGTCCAGAACGGCGGCGACACGGTGATGAGCGAGGGCAGCCTGCACTCCGGCGGGCACCACCACTACTACTATGACACCCATACCAACACCTACTACCTGCGCACCTTCGGCCACAACACCATGGACGCCGTGCCCCGCATCGACCACTACCGGCAGACGGCCGCCGACCTGGGCGAGAAGCTGCTCCGGCCCAGCCTGGCCGAGCTGCACGATGAGCTGGACAAGGTGAGAGCGGCCCCCGGTCTGCCCCGGCGCCGGGGGTGCGGCGGCTCCTCGGAGCGTGTCGGCAGAAAAAGCTTAAAAAAAAAAAAAGGAAGAGCCAAAAGCTCGCCGAGCCTCGAGGAGGCGCAAACAGCGCGGGTGCATAGCTTGCCTCTCAGTTCTGTTATTTTTTTTGTCTTCATGACGCAGTGATATCCATCCCCCCCCCCCACACACACGTGCTTTAGGGAGATGGTCCCCCAGTGCGAGAGGTATTTAGAGCCGTAGGTCTGTTTTCCCCGTCACCGAGCGGGGATCTCTCAGGTTTTCCACTTCCAAATCGCCTCCAGCAGCTAGGGTATTAATTCGGGGGCTTGCCATGGGAATTAGTCTGGGAAGGGGAGTGAAAACGTTCGGAAGAGACGCTAAGATAAAAAGCAAATAAATGAGGATGCGCTTGCTTTGGTGGCGGCCGGAGGTTTGTCTCTGCGACGCCGAGGCAGAGCCCGCTGGATCCGATGGGATCTGGATCGGATGCTGCTGGATCTGCACAGGCACAGAACCTGAGCGAGCCTTTTCAGGGCTGCTCGGTGGCCCCTGCGCCGCGGTCAAGGCTTGAAAAATTTTGGAGCTGTGCGTCTCAGGCTTTTTCTATTTTGGACTACGAGTCCGTGTGTTATTTGAGACGAGTTGACAGTCAGAGCCTTCTTTGCAATGCAGGCTGTCTTGGCTAAAAGACCAGCTTTAGCTGAACGTAGAATTAATTTCATGGTTTGTTTTTTTTTTTTTTAGACTATCATCACTAAATCAACCCTAGGTAGACTAAGCTATTGCAGTGCTGTTTTCTCAGGTTCTCAATTGGTGTATGGCTGTGCTCAGAAGCCTGTTTTATAAGTGGGGTCTTTCTGCTGGGTTTAGGGAAATAAACACGTGGGCCACGTTCCAGTGAAGTGAAGAATGTTTTGTTTCCAGAACTTCTTTTTCATCCCACCTTTCATTCCTTATAGGTGGAGTTCCATGAGCAAATGTGTGTTCTTTCCAGATTTACTTGTTTCACACCGTTACTAGGCAGCTCAGTGCATCAGCACTGATCTGTGGGGTTTGGGGTTTTTTTGGGGGGGTGGTGGTGATTGTTTAAGTGTATTTTTTAAAACTGACTCTGAAATTGTTCCAGTAGAAGTAACTGGTTGGTGTATCGTAAAGATACTTGTTCGTGACATCTGAGATTAGATCTCAAATTTTAATTGTTAACCATAACTACAAATTATTCCTGCCTTCCAGGTGACCTTCTGATGGAGCTAAAGGATGATCTGTAGTCTGATTTTAAGTTAAGATGAAATCGAAATTGGCAATTACTGCCTTGTGCTTGGTTTTAGGTAAACTATAAATAAAACACATACATGTGTGCTGGTAGTACATGTGAAACCACGCTGGTTTTCTGTCCTCCTGCCCCTCCAGATTTCTGACTTCTGGTCCATGGTGGGATGACCAGGTGTTGGATACTCTGCTTCGTAAGCAGAACATTGCTCGAATTTCTAAGGTTGGCAGACGCTTTTTCGGTGTGTTAATGTTGCAGCAGTCTGGAAAGCTCTTTGACACCATTAAGATATTTCAGTGCAGAATATAACATATTCTGGAACTGTAATTTCTAAAATAGTAATTTCTTTATTAAGAAATTCATGGCAAGCAATTTCTTTGTAGTCTGTGGCATAGAGGAGTGGTAGACAACCTAATTACAGGATCATTATCAAAACAGTTTCATTGTGAGCATTAATTAAGTCAAATTATTAATTTCTTAAATGTAATTAATTTGTCTGCAGTGTGAATAGATGTACATGTGAAGATACTTCTTGTTTTAAAGTCATGTCCTGTCTGCTTGGGCCCCTCCTCCCATAAAATAAATACTGGGGATGGAATATGGAATTTTGGTTGCATTTGATATTAAGTATTAACTTTAAAAAAGGTCGCGGTATAAACTTTAGAATTTTAAGTTGAAGTTCAATGGAGTAACTCAAGTGTTCTGTCACGGGATGGTTAATGTCCAAAGCAGTTGAAGTGTTAGCAACTACTTAAGCTTGTATGAGGAAGGGAAGCCATTATTTTTGCTTCCAACTTTGCAAAAACACTTTACAAGATAAAGATGTGAACACAAAAGCTTTTAATAAGGGGTGTGTCTTGCATGGTAGGAGCATCAGATACCTACATTCCTCACAATTTCAGGAGTATGAAATACATCTCATCTGTGATTATGTACTTCGTTTGTGAGCGCAGAGTACTGATAACTTTTAAATCAAGATGGTGCTGTACTTTTATGTGGAAGACGTTCTCAAAGCTGTTGTGCTTTTTTTCACTGTTTTCAGGGGGCTTATTGTCTCCATTCTCAAAGTGACTTCAGTTCCTGCCGACTAGCAGGTGTCTACTGTTGAATAATGCTGTGCATTTGAGAAGGTATTTTACTGACTTTCGGTAACTTGAAGAATTAACCTTGCTCTTCAGCTGTGGATTTTTTTACCAATTTATCAAGTACAGCATGTCCGTGCAAGGCAGCCAGTACAAACACCCTAGTACCCTTACATAAAGTTTGCACTGTGTGAATACCTATTGTTTTGCCTGTGCTCTTGACCCACTGCATCAAGATTGGCATTTACTTTGTGTAAAGAATGATCCAAAACAGTTTACCAGCAGCATGGTTCGCTGCTTTGAATGCAGCTATTTTATCTGGCAGTTAGAGTTCGTGCTATTCTGTTTGCTTTTAATAGGTAGATAAATATGGGGCAGTGTTGGAGCATTGTTGGTGCTAGTGCCAATTATAGAATAGATTTTTTTTTTTTCCCTTTAGCTTTGTTGAGAAGCTTCATCTGTCTAACACTTCTGCTGATTCTGTTCTCACAGAAAAGCAGTGTTGGAAGAAGAGTGACTGTTTGAGGAAGACACGCACATGTACTGGAGGGGTCCCATTTCACAAGGGTTTGCCCTGCAGTCCTGGTGGGATAGGTGTTTGTGTGGTCATTGCAGGAGTGGCTTTTCTTGTAGAAAAGGGATTGTTCTTGAAACTGTCTGTGAAAACACAGCTGGGTGATGCTGCAGTACTCTGAGGTCGATGGATTTCATACTACTGGTCTTGGCTGATCATATGAAATTCCAGGTGAGGGATCTTGTCTTAGTACGTCATTGGCTGCAGATAGCTCAGGTGATCAATCTGTTCCTTGCCCATTTGGTATGTATTAATTTCTCTCTGCTTCAGAGAGATGAGAGAAAGAATTTGGTGATGCCATTGCAGTTGCTGTCTTTCAGATAAGGGGATTGTGTTGCAGGAGCTCTGGTCTCCAAAGATGTTGAGGTGAGAGGATGTTTATTAGAAAAAACGTGAGAGGGAAATCAGCATACCATGACACGCAAGTTTTTGTTTCTGTGGTGTCCTCTGCCTTCTTGAGGGGATCTGTCTTCAGACAGTGGGAAGATTAAAAGTGTTCTTGCTTTTCTTAATTTTTTTTTCCCGTCTTACAGCTTAGGAATATCTGTTTTGCCTGGGTCAGCTACATCTGTACGTAAAAGATACAGCCTGTAGGAGATAAACTGAGGAGCACAAAGGCACGTGCAGTTACCAGTTACCATGTCTTAATATCACAGACCTTATGGTTCTGACAAGTGTATACTCTTAGAGTATTCAGACCTGCACAGTGTAATCCACTGGAAAAACTGAGGATTTTTCTGTGTAGCATTGAGTTAATTGGGGCGCTTATTTTTCTCCTTAAGACTAAATCTCGCTGTGTACGAGTGGTTCTAATTTGATCTCTGTGCAGTCCCTCGCAGCTGTGGTGAGTGGATGCGGTGCGAACCAAGCCCTCTGCTGGCAGCTCTGCTCTGTTGTTTGTTAAATACTCAGCAGGAGCACTGACAGGGTAAGGTACTGATCTCAGAGGAAGATCCTTACACCACCTCCACCCCCCGGATCAAATTATAAATCAAAACAAAAAGAAATCCCAAGGTATTTAAAAACACAAGTGTGCTTTGCTTCCTCCCACACAAAAATCTCTGCACCTGTCATCTGAATTTGGAGACAGATGTAAGAAAAAAGGCATTACTGATAGTCCTGATACAAATTGAGGGGGCTTTTTTGTTTGTTTTTACTCAAGTTGGATGACTATAATTGTTTTCAGTTGTCTTTCTGGCTTTTTTTAAGTATTTTCTCAAACATTGCCATTTTTCCTCATCTGATGACTTCAAATGTTTAACATAAGCACAGTGAAAAGGTCTGTGTATGGCACTGCTTTCTAACAAGAATGTATTCTGTCTTGAGAATGTTGAACAACTGCTGCACCTCTAATGTTTGTTTGTTTTTATTTTTTTTTCAGTTAGTGGGTTATGTCTGCTTAGCCTGTAACGAAAGCAGAACTCAGCTAAAGATGCATTAAAGGCTAAAAGATGATTGTAGGGTATCAAGTTAGCTGACCCTGTTACATAAGGTCTGTCTTTAAAAGCTGCTTCCTTCCCTCTCACAGAAGAGCGAGACCCTCTTGCAGATAGTTTTTATTGCACCATCTTGTTTACAGTCTGTTGGTCTCTTCTTTCTTGAGTCCCTGTTATTTTTAATTTAAACTACATTTCCTTCTTGCTGTCCTTCATATATGTGAGCAGAATTTGAATCTTTCTGAAGTTCACTGTACTAAAATAAAACAAGAGAAGCTCTCTTAGTCTTGGTCTCAGTGCTGTTGGATGTCCCAGAAGCCTATAATTGGTAACTGTTCTTTCATCACTTCTAAACAGCAGTGACTTTAATGCACCTGTACTCGGTGAGGCTTTACTTGCATCATGCAGAGGGATGTTTTTATTTCCACCTGTGTCAAGAATCTTCTCTTTGCTTACTCTGACATCCCACTTAATCACAACCATTTTTATCAAGGAAAAAACACCTGTACTGCTCTGTTTGCAGCAGTAAATAATAATAGTAATCCAAGGCTTGTATTTCATGAAGACCTTGTATAACTGATATTTTCATGTTGCTTGATGCTTGTATCTCTTGAATCTTTGTGGTAAATCTTTAGTCCAGAACACCTGTGGAATGCTAACAAACGTGAACTGTCTTCAGCAAGCTGCTAATACTGTTCTTACAACTTTTTTTTTTTTTTTGTCACGTCCCAAAGAAGCTGGAAATAACTGGACCCGTAACAGCTTACAGAGCTCACAGCACAAGTGTGGACTGCTGCTGAAAGCGGTGAACTTTTTGGGTTTTTTTGAACTTTTTGCTGTCACAGTTCTTAGTTGGACCTGATACGGGTCTGGTCTGGTTTACAGAAAGCCAACACCCCCTCAACTGCAAAATCTTGCACTGCATGTAATGATTCAGTTCCTTGATCCAGTACTTAAGGGATCTCCACAGTCTTCTCACTGCACACAGGCATCAATAAAAACATTTGAGTGGGCACTCCTAATATACATATATTTATTTACTTAAAAGTTTTATACACATGTTCTACTGTACAAATACTGTGTATAGTACAAATTAGCACTTTCTTTTTTATTAACATAACAAAAAAACCCACTGTCACACTCCCAGTGGACTGTTTCAGAACTGGTTAAAGAGGAAGGTGCTGCAGAACTGATCTTCAGATTAACTTTTTTCTATTTTGGTACCGCACTTGATTAGACCTCAGATGATTTTCGTTCTTGAAGAACGTTCTTGCAGGGGAGGAGCTTGGCAAGATCAGTATCTTGGAGTAATTTAAAGCAGTGTATTACATCTTCTGTTGAATTCTTCAGATTTTTTCCTGAAGCCTCCTATAATACTCATTCATGACCGACCACAAACCCATTTTCCCCACTTTTTGGTATAAGTAGTACAAGTCACACTGGTTATTTGTCAGTACTAAGAGTTTTTTAAATAGTTGACTTCGAATTGTTTGCCTTTCAGTATTTTGGAAGCTATCCAGTTTTTGCAGCATAAGTGCATGGTCTTTCATTTATTTCTGCACTTTACCATACTGATTATACCTGACAAACTTACTGAAGTTTCATTTATGCATAGAAACTAACTTTGGATGTATTATCTGTGCCTTATAAACTTACCTGATTTAAGGATAAGGTGATAAAAAGAGTAAAGAAATCCTGAAAAATTAAAATTCCGTTTTAATAAGAAGGCTTATCTCTTACATTTTCATTTCATTAGTTAACTTCCCTTCTATGAATCAATTGCTCCTGCTTCAGATGATTCAGTTGTTTGGGTTTTTTTAAATTCAAAGAAAATAGCTATGTCTGCTTCAGCTGTGAAGGAACTGTGATGCTAGATTAATGTTTCAGCTTGGTCTGACAGTCTGCATGGCAGAGACTCTTAAGACTACTCTGAGTAATACTGCTTTTGAACTGTAAGCAGTTTGGCAACTTTGGCTGAAATGTGGTGTTGTGCCAGTGCAAGTGAGTGCTTTTCTGTGTGAACGCACCAGCCCTGCTCAGTGCTGGCTCAGGGGCTGTGCTCTAGCTGTATTCACCACTTGAGAACATGGCATTAAAAATTCAGGCAGTACTTAAATGATTTTTTTAGGATTATTTCAATGGGCTTTTTAGTCTGTTGTAAGCCAACAGATTAGATGTAATTTTTCAGGAACTTACTACATTGGAACTAGACTTTATAGAAATGGGATGTTTTATTAAGGTTTTACTATTGCTGCATAGGGTCATTTGTCTGTCTCCTACTTGAATAGAAAGTGCACCATGTTTTGCAGAAGTAGATGAAAACCAGAAGCTGTTAAGAGCAAGAATGCCTCAAATTAACCTTTTTTATTGGGGGTGGAGAATAGAATATGACTTGTGTGCTGGTTTTGGCTGGAGTGGAATTACTTTCCTTCCCAGTAGCTGGTATGGGGCTGTGTTTTGGATTTGTGCTGGACACAGGATTGGTAATTTAAAAATGTTTTTGTTGTTGCTGAGCAGGGCTTGCACAGAGCAAGGTCTTTTCTGCTCCTCCTACAACCATGCTGGTGAGGAGGCTGGGGGTGCATGGGAGGATGGGAGGGGACACAGCCAGGACAGGTGACCCAAACTGACCCAAAGGACATTCCAGGCCATGTGACAATCATGCTCAGTATATAATGGGGGGAGAAGAAGGAAGGGGACATTGGGAGTTGATGGTGTTTGTCTTCCCAAGTCACTGTTACGTGTGATGGGACCCTGCTCTCCTGGAGGTGGCTGAACACCCCTGCCAACCATGGGAAGCAGGGCATTAATTCCTTGTTTTGCTTTGCGTGTGTGTGTGCAGCTTTTGCTTTCCCTGTTGAACTGTCCTCATCTCAATCTGTGAATTTTTACCCTTCCAATTCTCTCCCCAGTCCCACCGGTAAAGGAATGAGCCAGTGGTTCCTTGGGCCTGGGATGCTGGGGTTGAACTATGACTTGGAAATCTGATGTGTGCAAAACAACTTCTTGACAAGACCGAAATGGATTCTCATTCATATTTAATAGCAGAACAGTGAATTTCTTGGACTACACTTGAGTATGCAAAGCTTCTCTGCAGGAGGCTTGCTAATTGGTTTTACTTCAGCTCTTAGGAAATCAAGTGCTGCATCTGCTTCATTCTGGAGTGTATCAGGCTTATGTGTTTCAGATACTCATGTGAAAACTACCTGTGTTCAGAGCCTGGATCCACTTTGCTGTGAAGTGTGGTTTCTCCTTCCAGGACAATGGATGTCCAAAGGAATGTTGCGGTCAATCCATAGTAAGGAATAATTACTCTGGTAAATCATTCAGAGTGCAGTAGTGGTTCTAGAAGGGGTCAGATGCATCAGTGCAGAAATGAAGGTGCATTCTTGAGGTGTGAAATAGACTATAAATATTTATTTCCCTTGAACTGAAGGGATTGGTTCCCCCTACACATGTGCAGAAAGTCATGCCTCCTGCTGACTGGATTAGTGGTGCAGCCTTCTGTTAACCAGAACTGGAGAGACTGGAGAGGGAAGTTCAGGCTTCTTTGGGGAAGTTTGGTGTTTTGGGGGTTTGTTATGTTTTGTTTTTACAGTGGCAGACCATGTTAACTGTTCCTTGACAGGAGGGCCTGACTTTACATACAAAATTTCTGAGACTGTAGACCATAAGCATTATGAGTCTTCCACACTGCAAAGCTACTGAACAGAAGCCTTTTCTCATTTGTTTCTAATTCTCGTGATCAGCTTGCCCAGAGTTTTCATACCATCCTGTGCTTATGGAGAGATGTATGAATCAAGATGTAAAGATGTGGGGAAGTTTATTTTGCAAAGTGCTCTCATTCTTTAAGTAATGTTTTTGGTAGGAGGGGAAAGCAAATATTATTTATATTTCTGATGGGATACTGCTCTTGCATACCTGCAAATGTCAACAAAACTTTGCTGCTTTATCACACGTAAAAACTACTTCAAAGGGATGTGGCCTTCATGTAGTAAGCTTAGAGACTTGTCAAGAAAACTGTATGCAAGACATTAAAGTAGTGCTAATCTTCATAAACAAATCTATCTATCATTTGTAAGTATACCACCTTGAAAGAAAGGATTTACTCTTAAGCTGAAATCAATTGCCCAGGTAAGTTTCCTGATTAAGTCTTGCTAACTTTGTTAATACATCATACTACATGTAAGAGTTAGGAGGATGAGTGGATGATTATCCCTTTAAAAGAACTGAAGTTAAAATGGCTTTTTAAATCATTATATATACAACAGATATATATATAGATAGATAGATATATGCACACACACACAAAACCCCACTGTTTAAGGTTTCTGTATTAGAAGCAGTGTGCAAAACAGAAATAAAAGCTGATGGCAGAGACACATAGCTAATCCTTCAGCTGACATGTTAATTGCAACTATAAATTTCTTCTGTTTAAAATTGCTCGGCTGTAATCACAGTACAACACTCTTTAATTTCATCTTAAGATAACATTAATGTTCAGTGTTTGATGCAATCTCTTTTAAAATCTCTGAAAGTGGATGCCAAAGGCATTTGCTACTATATTTTAAATGTGTAATTGTAGAGAAGGTAATATAGTCAACGCACTTAAATTTTGGTCTCTTGGCTGCAAACTTGGAAAGGATTTCCTTTGATTGAGGTGAGTAACCAATGATTGTAGCTGTTTATGTTTGATTCCAAGGAATCCCAAGTTTTAAGAACTGACTGTGTTTTATGTGGGCAATTTACCTCCTGCTGTTCTAGGTAACTTCTGGATGCCATTTAATGGCTTAGTAGGCTTTTTAAAATTATGACTGTAAAGACACTGGAGTGGGAATTACAGCAAGTTTGCTAATAGAATTTATAATTCATTCCTGTTTTATAACCAAGTAGTAAAGTACCTAATATGACAGCTGAAATTTCTGAACTGCTGTCAACAGCAATGACTAGTCATTGTTCTCTGATACTATTCATTTTTTTAGTTTATTCTTTAAAGAAAATGCTAAGAAGGTGTTTAGGCAGACTTAAGATGTCTTGACGTGTCTTTGTGCCATGTTTTCTTTTGTATGTGCTACCTGACTGCGTTTTTTTCCCCACTGGGAGCAATGCTAATCAGTCAAGCTTTGCACCTAACTCCTGAAAAACTTGAGCCCCTGAATCTGTTTTAACTTGGTAAACTGTTTTTAACTAATGAATAATCAGAAATTTGTCAGCTGTTCCAGATGTTCTGTGAAAGATATTGGCTTTGTGAGTAGCAACTTCTAAGTGAGGGGTAACTCTGTTTGAAGTACCAAAGATTCAGACTGTTATATATGCTTGTGAGATGTAAATTAGTGATGTAATTAAGATGCAGACAGTCATAGCCTGCTCTCAGTTTTAGAATTTACACTTTCATTGCTCTTTCAACAGAATTACACCAATTACAAAGCATTAGTTGAGAGTTGTACATACTTTTTCTTAGTTTCCGTCCCTGTCACCATCCTTATTCCAGCAGAGGAGGACTAGTTTACAAAATACCGTCCAGACTGTTCTTAAGAGGGTGTTACATACAGTAAGATATTTTAAAAGTCATTACCTATGGTACTTCTTCCCTTTGGAGTTGCTTATTTCCCTTACAGGAAAAAACCACTTGAAAACTGTCAGACTTGGCAGAGGTGTTTTCCAAGTTCAGTATTAAAACCTCACTGTGATTCGTAGTTCATGAGCAAAGTTAGAAATAGCATCCCAGCCTCTCTTGAGTAGTGGTTTTCTGAAAAAATGGTTACAAACAGTAGTCAGTGTCACCAGCTTAAGTCAACGATGGGTGAAAACTTATTTTTCCTCCTGTGCATTTAAGTACTGAAATACTCTGGAATCTCAGTCAGGCAACCAAATTGAAGGCTTTTCTTGATAAAGGGTTTATCATAAGACTGTCTGGTGTCCCTGGACAACAATATGCTTAAAGCCATTCAGTAGAGATTTAGGTGTTTTGGAAAGGAAGCTCAGTCCTCTTGATCTCTTTCACAACTGTGTAGATAAAAGCATTAAAAGATAAAAGCAGCTTATCAAACTGCTGACCCGTAGGCAAAACCTGGGAATTTTATGACTGCAAACATCAACATACTGAAAAAGTAATGTTTAAAGAACAGATATATTTGATACAGCTTGGTGTCCTTCAGACAACATTTAATACCTAGCTTATTATTCATTATCAGACAGCATTACACTTGTACCAGTACAGACTATTTTCAAAAATTCTGTAATATCAGAGGTAAACATAGCAGGAGGATTATTCTGTGCAGTTATTCTATGCATTAAATACATCTGGCACTTCTAAAATCTTTCATTCAGCTCCGTAGAAGTGTCACAGGGAGTGGGAGCAACAGTCTGAAAGTTCATTTGCTCTTTCAAGAAAAAGATCTTAGGTAGTGTTTAAAAATCCTTTGAAGTGTTAGCATCATTTGAGGCAAAATGTATAGTAATTCTTATGTAACTTTCTTTATTCTGTCATTTTTACTTTATCTATGCTCTGGCTAATGTATCCTTTAATTAGAAAAGCAAAAAACAAATGTTCATAAGCTCTTTTTCCGTGTATGTTTTGAGCTGTGTTAATTCTGAAAGGAACGGGTTTTGTAGCCATAGTCTTAATACTGTGCAGGTCTGGAGTTGGGATATTGGAGAGTTTAATCTCTCCAAGTAAGGATTCTTCCTCTGTTGAGACAGCTGGCATGCTGCATCTGGATCAATACATTTTACTGCTTGTTTCCTTCCACAATAAGGAATGTCTTAAAATGGCAATGTCTGCAAACCTTTGGGAGATGGAAACAAGAAATTGTCATGGTAATGGGTAGTGAACAGGTTGGCAATAGTGCTGTGAGCTACAGTGAAAGACTGCAGAAGGTCTGTGAAAGTCTCTCACTCTTGTGAAGAAGGGTTCCTGCAAACATCTCCAACCTCAGAGCTCCTGCTCCTGAGGCTCTTGACTGGTGAGGACATAGACCCATTAATGCATAGAATTGTTCTGTCAATACCTTTTGGGCAAAGATGGTTCTCAGGTGGCTTCCTTTCTTTTTTTTTGTTCTCAGTAAGCATGAGAGAAGTTTGCTCAGTATCAGAATACATAGGTACAAAGCAGTTTTAAATGTAAGCAGCTTGATTAAACGTAGTGGAAGGCCATTTTAATATTTCCTTGCAGAAGTTGTAGCTTGAAGAGATGAGACTCTTGATTTTGTTCAGCACTATGATGATATAAACTATTGAAACCAGCTTCATTACTGTGTCCTGTCAAGATGAGAAGAAACTGCTGCTGTGGAGCCTTTCTAGGGAGTTTGTGTGAGAAGAACCCCATATTACATGGCATGTGCTAAACCTGTAACTAATCAAACTTGAGAAATGGAAAAACCAGTTAAACACTATAGTCAGAGGTGCTTCTCTGGCCTCCTGTTTTTGCCCAGGACTAATAGCAATGGGAGGGATTAGCTAAAGAAGCCAGTGACTACTTGGAACACACCAAATCAGGGTATTCACAGTGACAGCTGTCTGCCTGCAGATCCAGCAGTCTTACATACAAACTTGTTGGTGGTCCTGCCCTTTACTTGTGGCTTCCAAGTTGTGATTCTTGAAAATAAATGAGACTTCATGTGTGTTTATTCTGGTACTAACTCATATGGTTCAACACAGCCCAAGTATGTTGACATTAAGATGGGATATAGATAAGTTCACCACAAAAAAAAAAAAAAAAGCTGCATGACATGCGCCACTATCAAGAACTGTTAAATTAAGCAGTTTTTACTGAACTTTTTGATGCACCAGTGTATTACTGGTGTATGTGTGTGAAAAATCTCATCTCCTCTACCAAAATACCATGTATTTTCTCATTACTAGTGTACTTCTAGTAGATGTGGAGGCTGTTCACAGTTGGCACAAATAATTTATTGTTACTTATTGCACTGGAGATGAAATAGTAGATTATCTCTATTTTTCAGATACTGTAATACAGCAATGCAAAGTTCTGTGTAGGAGCAGAAATTAACTGTTTCTTCTCTGAAGTCCTCTCAGTGTACGATAGAATTGTCAGCTTGTAAACGTCATCTTATTTTTCCTCTAACAGCGCAAGTGAACACCATGACTGAGTCTTTTTGGACTGATTATTTAAAAGTTGCATTAATAAGACCATTTCTGATCTGAAATGCTAAACCCCCTTTTCTTTCCCCTTTTGTTACACCCCCTCCAAATCCACAGTGTGTTAGTGTTTTTTACTGTTTATGAAGATCTTATCTCTACATGTATTGGCTGTTCTAAAATAGTGCTAGTGCAGTTTTTTCCATTCAGTGTCTGACTTGAGTAGAAGCATTGTTTCCTCATGAACATGAGCATGAAAAATACTACGCCTGCTAGATTTACAGCTGAGACCACAGTGGTGCTTTCTTAATATCGCCTTAGAGGGCTGAACTTGGAGCCTTCTGGAGTGAAATTCTTTTGTGCCCACACTCTGCAATATCTGTTCTCAGTGGTGCTTTATTGGGCACCCACCCGCACTAATAACCAGGAATAACCTTTCAGTTATTACATTTTGCTTGTGCCTCAAAATATTTTCCTAAGAAATATTGCACGGTGTGGAGAGACGAGACATACAGGACAAAACTTTCCTGTGTTCACAGTGTGCATATCTTGGAGCTGATCTGGTAACTGATAACTCCGAATACCAGTTGTGAGCCATTATCTCCTCCCCCAAACACAACAGGCCGAGCTATGGGCTTGTTTGAGCACTGCCACAAAACGTGTAGCTGCCACATGGTGGTTGAGGTTTTGAAGTGACCTTTGGGGATCACCTTGTTGATTTGTGCAGGTTTTACCAATACTTGGCCAGCCATGTTCACATGATGAAGTATTTGATCCTTTTTAGTCTAGATACTAAGGTATTTTTCCACCTTCTTATAAGAGCTAAACTTGCAGCAAACAAACTCCAAGCTTGTTTAAAAAAAACCCAAAACATTAACCACTTCAGTCACATTTCACTATTTTAAAACATGGACATACAGATTCCTCCTAACGTTCCTTAATCCTCCTGACCAGTCTTCTCAGAGAACAATTTTGTTATTTCTTACTATAGACATGATGCGTGTTGTTGTAATAGCAGATGATGTTATCTAATGTTGGCAAGATTTTTTGGCCAAAGCTTAAAAATTGCTCAGATAGTTTGAATGTGATTCCCTTTATGTAATAGTTTGAAACAGAGTTTGTTGCAAGTATAATGTGATGGTTTTGCGTGAGAAATAAGAATGGGTTTTGTATGAAGAAGCAGTAAGTGGTTATACTGTCTAATGCTTGATTGGAGGTTTTGGCGTAGCTCTGAACGTATTTATAATCTGCCCCTTTTTTTAATGCATCTTTTTTCTCTTTGTTTCCTCCCCACTTCTGAAAGAAGTCATAAAGGGAGACATTAATGCTTAGAAGGATTTTTACATTTTATTCTGCACTTCTAAGCTTTTGGAGCAGGGTAGGTGGTAGGCTCATCTCCTCTGGCATGAGCCTCAGGCTTGGGTAGGAGATGTTTCCTTAGTTCTTGTTTAGGCAGATCAGTGTTTCTCAAATGTAGCAGCATTGTAATTCTCTTTTTTTGATCCTCACTATTATTCTTACCACTCTAAATGACCATGCACCGCTACTTGATTTGGCTTGAGTGCCTGAATACAAATAATAAGCAATCAATTGATTCATCTGGTCAAAGGCTATGCAAATCTCCTAAGAATTACAGCCGTTAGCTCTATCCAGGAAAGCTGCAGTTCAGCAAACTGGGTGACTCCTGGTTAGGTTTCTATTTGGGCTTCATGTATATAACGCAGTATGTAATATATATACACACATGCATGCACGAAGATACATGTAACACACAGATGCCTTTTTTTTTTTCCCCCCTCCTTCCTAGAGACAATAAAATGTACTCTTAAAAAGACAAAAGCTCTTAAAAAGACAAAAGCTCTTAAAGCTGTTAAAGGTAATGATCTGGAAACTGATCATGATTCTGCCTAACAGGGGAAGGCTTGTACTTTACAGGATCACCAGATGTGCTGCAGGTGTATCTGTTTCTATGAGAATTTCATAATTCAGCATCAGTGAGAGAAGCACTGATGTGAATCTGTGCTATTGACCTTTGGATAAGGTTGGCATAATCTGTTTTTTACAAATCTGCTTTATATGTTTACTGCTGATTATAAGAGGATATGGATGACACCCTTCATAATTGACAGGTGTAGAAGTATTTCCTCTGACCTATGTGCTGAGGCTGTATCTGGTATTAATGTATCAAGAGTAGAAAGAACTTGGTAAAAATACCAAAATACCAAATCTTTCTTAGTCTTTCCCTGCATATACTTGAAAGCATTATTTGTGTCCACTCTATTTTTGTGTCTTACTTAGCAAATGTGGGTTTTGCCCTTTAACTCCTTGGGATTGAACCTCTTAATTGTTTAAATGTTTTCCAAGCCCTCTGGGACTCCGCCTGCTTCCCAGCATACTGCTTGAGCTGGTTTGTTGATTGGTGTTCAGGGTCTTTCTAGTGTATCCATTCTTAGTACTTGTTGCCTTGGATAAACTAACATACTTAGCTTAGAGTGTGATTTCTTAGAGCAAGTGTAGGAAACATTTGAGTTTGAATGTTCTGATGTTTGCCTGCTTGGCAAAACAAAACTGCCTTTTAAGCAAGCATATATGTGTGTGTATACACATATATTTTCAATTATATTTAAAGTTGAGATTTTTTGCATTTTTGAAGTTGAGAGTTGAATTGTAAATAAAAGACGTAAGTTGGCCTTTGTCCATGGGGCTGATGTTTTCTCCATCTGTCATCCTTCCCATTTAAACGGGGAACAGTGTTTGGGAAGAGACTTCTCTTCCCTCTTTCTCCCTGAAATGCCAGTCTCCCATCCTTCTTTCTGGCAGCATCACCTTGCAAAGAGTAGTAGAATAGTTTACAGGGAAATGAATAATTTATTTCCTGAAAAATTGATCAAATGACAGCTAAGTCTGAACTACAGGAAATGCTACAGCAGAGACCAGTAACTTGCAGCAGAACAGTCTGTGCTTTCAGATTAAGAAGTAAAATTCTCGTGCATTTGGAATCTTACAGCTCTTTTTCTACAGACCAGGTGTTTGATGTTTTTTAGTGATACAGAACTAATTCCTGAAAACACTTACCGCACTGGCTACTAACAGTTTGCTCTTGTAAGTTTGTTTTACATTCCTTGAAATCCGAGATGTGCGTCGTGCAAGGGACATAAAGGAGCGGCTCAGAGCTTCTGCCATGTCATTCTTTTAATTTTTCTGTTTACACAAGAAGATGGGGGTTTTTTTACAACATGCCCATTCTGCTCCATCAGTCACACATAATACAAACTTTTTTTGTGTTTTCCAAGGAACCTTTTGAGGATGGCTACGCAAACGGTGAGGAGGGCACACCAGCTGGGGATGCAGCTGCTGCTTACACACCTGACAGCAAAGGGGTGGTCAAGTTCGGCTGGATAAAAGGTGTACTGGTAAGTTTGATCTATGATTCTTCCTTCTTACAGATGCTGATATATTCTTAGAGGTCTTTCCAACTACCTTTTTTTTTGACAGGCGTTGTGATGGTGTAGTATAAGGATTATATGTATGAGAGGTGTGATAAATGCTATAATTTTAGGAAGGGTTGCTCCTATTTCAGCAGAATTTTAAGAAAATAAATACTTCAGAGCTTCAAGTTCTTAAGGGTTTATGGTTTCTTAGCACAGGTTTTGAGAGTTTTTAAGTTGCATGATTTCCAGGAAGGAAAAAGATTGTGTAGTAGAAAAATACATACTTCTGTTCTGTGGTTTGGTGAGGTCCTTATCTCCTTTGTTGTAGGATTGATATCTTACTCCTTAGGTAAGAGAGACCCTAGATCTGTATTTAGTCTCCTGTCTAAATTCTAGACAATGCAAGCTCTATTTCTATTGATATCTAAGAGTTTTTAATACAAGGATTAAAAAAAATTGCCCACCTCTCCATCCTGTTATTGTGCCGCTGTGTTGGAAGATACAGAAGTTATAGAAGTGGAAAGTTGCAGCAGTTGTTTTGTTATTTTAAAAAGAAGAAGTTATTCAGTAGGGTATTGCTTTAGTGTATTTTTTTTGAGAGAGAGATTTGTGGGAGATAGAAACAGGGGTTGTAGACCTCACAGTCATCAAAGACCTCTGTCTACCTCTATCTTAAGTCATGTATTTTGTAGTATGAATTTTTGATCCTAAAGGTTAGGGTCTAAATTATTACTATTGTTTGGCCAAGACATACTGCAAGTGTCAGATACTGAAGTACTCTTATCTGTTTTTAAGGTAGTAACTTTTTAATCATATTTAAGTTCCTTTTTTTTTAATCTAACTTTAACTTGTATAATAACGTCCTATTCTTGTGAAATAATTTGAAAAATTGTGAGGATAGCAAGATAATTTCAAGAACATTAATAACTGAAATGAAGAATTAGTGGAAATGACTGCAGGTGCAAGAACTAATATATGTGAAATTTCTGTTTTATTTTAGGTACGATGTATGTTAAATATTTGGGGTGTAATGCTCTTCATCAGACTGTCATGGATTGTAGGACAAGCTGGGATAGGTATGGCTACTAAATCTGTAATTTTATTTCAGTAAATTTCAAGTGTGGTCCACAAGAGGTGTTGATCCTGAGCTTACACTTCAAACAGGAACAGGAGTTTACCTTAATATTGCCAATTTTTATGGTAATTTACCGCGATCAAAAACTTCAACCAGTTACTTAGACTTTTTCATTTAGGTATGAGGCAAGTATTTTAAAATTGCCATTTGTAAGTCTTCAGTGAACTGCAGAGATAAACTTTTGACCTCTGGTTATTAAAACCTGCATAGGGACTGTGTAGTATATAAGCAGTTCTTTTGAAAGGCTTAACTTAGTCTTGGACTGCAGAAAATCTCTGATCTGCAAAAGGCCTGTGTTTCCCTGAATCTCTAGAATACAGCTCTTACCTTGCTGATTTAAGAGAACCTCTGCCCAGTTTTATTTGTATCCTGAGGACTCCTGTACAAAAGGGGAAAGAAAAAGCCTTCTGCTTGAATGTGTGGGAGCACACACAGTAAATTTGTGTTGCATTTGCAAGAGTGAGTTTAAATGAAGTTGAAGGAATTTACTCTTTAATACTGCCGGGCTTACACTGCTTTTCTCCTCTTTTTCCAAAAGGTCTGTCTGTCTTGGTTATTGGAATGGCCACTGTTGTGACAACTATTACAGGACTGTCTACTTCAGCAATAGCCACAAATGGGTTTGTAAGAGGAGGTAATGCTATTTTCATGAAGTTTTTAAAGCTTTCCTCACTCTGGTGTGCACACTTTATTGCTGCTGAGGAGCAAAGCCTTCCTTGTGTTCTGTATGTGATGAAACAGTCATGTAATTAACAAAAAGTCAATAGGTAGCCTATTAATTAGATTTGAACTAGTGCTTTACTTTTCTGCTGTGAAAGAAAATATATTTGTTGTAAATTTTTGTAATACAAACATTTTTAAGGCTACATATCCAGGAATAAGTAGGGTCTTAATATTCTCCTGAGCTGCACTGGTTGGTTAAGAGTGTGCTTGTATGTGTTCATATCCTGAAATAAACCTTCACCCAAGTAACTCTCCAAACTCTTGAGTTAGCTCCAGCTTTCCTGAGGGTGATGGTTTTCATTCTCTTCCATGGTTTATGTGCTGTTGTCAGCTATTTTTGGAAGTGGTTGGTGCCTCTGACACGATCAAACTGCTTCATGGCATTACGAGACTGCTACTAGTAAAAAGTAAGGTGGAGTTAAAGTAGGAACTTATAAAACTATCTTCATTAAGAGTGAAAAGGAAAAGCCTCACTATCACAAAGTAAACAGACCTACTGGGAAAGATCAGCTGTGAGTGTTAGCATTATATCAAGCTTAGTTTCTAAATGCCCTTTCTGGTTTTTTAATTCCATTATGTGTATCAAGTTTTTGCATTTGTATGGGGGCTCTTTTTTTTTTTTTTAAATCATTATTGAAAAATAGTACTTCGTTAGAAAATTTGAAGTGCTGAATTGGAAGAACTGTAGAATTTCATAGGAACATCTGTTCCTATGAAAGTGTTATGTTACAGTAAGATTTCTTTTTTTAATGTTACATAAGACATGCAGAGTATGGCCAGGCTGGGTACATGCATACAGTTTGCACAAGAAATTTAATGCAGTGAAATCAGGCATTTCCTGTTGCAGATTTTTAGCATGCACTCAGTTACTTCAGACTGGAGCTGGAGGATTTTGTTGCTTCTGAAAAGCTTAGCCTTAAATTCGAGGAATATGCCTTTGCTACATTTTCTAAACTTTACTTTTCTCCAGATACTCAGATTCTCGTTTGTCGTGTGGGATTTGAGATGTTGTTTTTGTGAAGCTCAAAAGTGCAAAGAACAGGCTCTTGAGAGTCCCAGTGGAGGGCAGAAAATTCGTTTAACAACAGAGCTTTTAGAAACGGGTCTCAGAGGTTTGGAACTTCAGTGGGTTTATTGCAGTCTGCTTTGCCAGTTTCTTGATCTTGACTGCACAAGTGCTTTGAGCAGTTCGAAGCAGAAAGCCCACTAATGCTGCAGCTTGTGTTTTACAGTTTGTTTTTTAACCATAGAGCTGGTTGCATACCTGAATAATATGATGTGGTGCATGAGTCATGGCTATTTCCAACTGGTCTCTTTTCCTAAGAATTTGAAATACATTCCTAAAGTTTCAGCATATCTGTCCCTAAAATACTGAGTTTGGAGTTATTTTCTCGTACATCAGGGAGTAAAGAATGAGTAGATTCTGGCTCGAGTAAGTGTTAAATTGCTGATGACTGTTTTAGGCTCTATTATGTAGAGGAGTTTTTTGTCATTTGTATTTTTTTTTTCTTTCAGGAGGAGCATATTACTTAATTTCCAGAAGTCTGGGGCCAGAGTTTGGTGGTGCCATAGGTCTGATTTTTGCATTTGCCAATGCTGTGGCCGTAGCAATGTATGTTGTTGGCTTTGCAGAGACAGTTGTTGAGCTACTCAAGGTACATGGATGACAGTGCTTGTATTGATTATACTTTATATATGAAGTTTGAGTATAGAAAGTATATACTTTATAGATAAAGATTATACTTGGTTTTTGATTCATCTAATCATAAAACGGTGTGGTTTGGAAGAGACGTTTAAAGGTCACCTAGTCCAGCCGCCATCCAAGTAGAATCACAGAAGGATTTGGGTTGAAATGGACCCTAAAGACCACCCAGTGCCACCCCCCTGCCGTGGGAGGGACACCTTCTACTATCCCAGGTTGCTCCAAGCCTCATCCAACCTGGCATTGGACATTTCCAGGGATGGGGCAGCCACAGCTTCTCTGGGCACCCTGTGCCAGGGCTTCACCACCCTCACTGTAAAATGTTTCTTCCTTACCTCTAGTCTAAATCTGCCCTTTTTGAATTTAAAGCCATTAGTCCTTGTTCTGTCACCACAAGCCTTATCCAAAAGTCTGTCCCCATCTTTCCTACAAGCCCCCTTTAAATACTAAATGGTTGCAGTAAGATCTCCCTGGAGCTCTCTTTTCTCCAGGCTGAAGAACCCTGATAATTTCCATATGGAAGATTCATTGATTTAAAAACTTTGGGCAAAACCCAAATTACTTGTAACCTTAAATGGAATTTACAGTTAGTAAATTTGTGGTGTGCAGGTTAACTACTAATAAATTACAGTAAGTAAAATGCTGTTCTTTGGTAGGGAAGGTATTTACCTGATGAAGTATATGACGGTGCATTTTTTTGTTTGTTTTGTTAGGAAAATGGAACGTTGATGATCGATGAAATGAATGATATCAGGATCATAGGGGCTATCACAGTGGTTATACTGCTAGGCATTTCCATTGCTGGAATGGAGTGGGAAGCAAAAGTAAGGAACTCCCATCTTTTCTTTTATTCTCTGCTTCATAATTTTGATTCTGTTTTTGTACCTTAGCTGTCTGATTTATTTTTAGTATATTTAGTGTAGTCAATTCTGCATGGTGGCGTGTTAGAAGTCAGTTGATTTTTATGCAGTAGCTCGTGGTCTGGCACTAGCATCTGCAGGTCTGAACAGCATTTCACATCTTTAACCACTTCCCTTCACTGGAAGCTAAGCAGCTATGAGAACCTGAACTCCAGCATAATCTACTCTTAATGACAAATAGATTACTCTTAATTGTCAGATAGGTTAATGGTGTTTCCCTCTTCTGGGCAATTACATCACAAGAGAAGGTAAGAACTTCAGCATGGGAATTTTCCTTTACTGTGACCTTTAGGCAAGTTCTGTGGGTGAAAAACACAGGGCTAGTGCCAAAGCCAGCTTAGAGCTGTGTAGTTTCTGCTAGCTCAAGCACAGTATCCTTCCCTTCTCTTCCCTTCTCTTCCCTTCTCTTCCCTTCTCTTCCCTTCTCTTCCCTTCTCTTCCCTTCTCTTCCCTTCTCTTCCCTTCTCTTCC
>RAHM01000515.1:119491-202172 GCA_003713295.1 Parotia lawesii | reverse complement strand
TTCCCTTCTCTTCCCTTCTCTTCCCTTCTCTTCCCTTCTCTTCCCTTCTCTTCCCTTCTCTTCCCTTCTCTTCCCTTCTCTTCCCTTCTCTTCCCGTTTTCACCTGGAAACAGCCGGACAGTGGGATGCATTCTCTAGAGCCAGCATGGAGAAGGGTTTTGGACATTGGTGGTGACGAATGTGTGGGAGGGAAAACCTCCTTCCCTTGTCTTCTTGTGGCTGCACAGTCGTAGGTCAGTTCTGATTGTGGAGGCAAACACTAAAGAGATCTCAGGAGTACCTTAATACAGAAGCTGCCTTACCAGTTTTCTGCTTGGCATTAGTAGGCAGTGTAGCTTGCTGTTTCCTGCACCTTGTAGGCTTTTTCTGAATATCTGTCCATAATGTACTCAAAAAAAAAAAATTGAGAAGAGCCTTTTACTGGGGCTTCCTTCCCAACTGATACTTACTTCACAATAGCTCCTGTTTTCTGCACTGAGAAGCAACTGAAGGAACCTCTTCATGAAGTGTTGTAAGTTTCTTATGCTCCTGCATCAAGAAGATGATGGTATTTATAATCAAAATGAGAGGGTTTTTTATCATTGTTGCTTCCAAGAAATAGGGATCGTAGAAGGAGTGAGAGAAGATCGAGTGCATTACTTTGACCTGCTGGGGAGAAAAGAAACTTACAGAAATTGACTTTGGCATATGCTTTTAAATTGAACTTCTGTAAAAAGTGTTTACCTTTCTCAAGTAGTCCTTCACTGTCTGTAACTTGAATTTGTGATGGTGTCTTTATACACCCAACGGCGAACAATGCTGACCTCCTTCTTCTGAACTGTTTTGAAAGAATTATTTGTTATTAATTCTCTGGCTCCTGCTACTTGAAGTCACAAGAAGTATCTTGGGTTTGTGGTGTAGCATGAGCAATATAACAATAGTTTGCTTGGAAATACTCCTGTTTAATGTTTCTATATCAGACCTGAATTGTGGTATTACTGCAGTGTCATCCTTATTAGGGGTGGCTTTCAAAAATCATGTCCTCAGTGCAAAAGTCAAGGCTTGGTTTGTCTGTCATGGAAGGAGGCAAGTGGGAGCAGTGAGAGGCAACTGAACCTGTCAAACAAGCATTTCGTGTGGTCTGACATACAAGTCAGCATAGCAAAGCACTGATGTCTCCATCTTGATCTGTGGTGTTCTCCTATGCCTTAGACATGTCTTAGAGAATGCCTTGGGAGATGGAGCAGGGGAATCTATAATAATGCCTTTGAAATAGATCTAAAAGTGAAGAGAGGCTGGGATTGATTCCAGGGAAGTTGCCTTTAAAAAATGGCTTTTCAGAGTTTGTGGTTTTACAGCTCAGCTTCTTGTGTTGAAGTCTTAGAAGCCCATTCTTTCAGACTTTGGAATTTAAGTAAGATATTCAGTAAACATCCCTAGCTTCAGGGAGAAGCCTGCGTTAGTTACTGGAAAAATCCACTTGTGGCAATTGCTCTGTGATAACTTCATGTGGAATTCTGTCTGACTGAAGACTTCTGTAAGCACCCAGCTGTATCCTTACACCTTTCACCTATTCTTGAGGCTTTACAAAGATTTAAATACAAGGCATAAACTGTTCTCTTCAGGTGGACTTCTAAATCTGCTCTAGGCCATTTCACTCTGTTTATCACTGTTCTACCCTGTTTTCTTGAGAGGCTGTGTGAACTGAAAACTTTGTTTTGTAGGCATCAACAATGCCACAGTGATATTGCATATTAACTCCTGATCCTAGGCCTAAAAAAGGTCTGTGAATAGCTTCCCCCAAGCTACTGGCATTCCTTTCTAAGGAATCAAATAACCCAAAAGATAACAGCAATGTGATTGCTTATTTAAATGGAAGACCTGAACCATCCCTACAATGCCTAGATTTATCTTTATTCACACTCTTGAGGTGTTGGATGGTGTACCGTACTTCTTGTTCAACTTGTAGGGCTTATAGTAGTTCTGTGGAAAAGTGACTGAAATTCTAGGTTGTAAAAAAGAATTCTCAAAACTAGGAGTTAAAAAGTAATTGTTGTAGTTTGAAATTTAATGTCATGAGTGAGGGTTGAAGACATGAGAATGTAGCAAAATAACCTAGTTGCTTGCATAAAATAAGAAACAAAAGCTGGATGTAATAAAATTTTTACTGAATATCACATAGTAAAGTATAAGACAAAGCATGACCATGGCTAATAATGCAGTAGTAGCATTCGTGTTGCATTTGGCTATTTTCATGTGAATTTCTTCCATCTACTCGAATGCATTCCTTCTGGAAGACTTATATATAGAGAAATTAGTCGTTTTAAGCATTTTGTCTTTAGAAGTGTAATTTTGAGGCATTCGGTGATAATGAACTTTTTTGATCAGGCATAAAACTTGGAAATTATCCCTATTTCTTAATTAAAAATCCTTGTGCAAGTTCTCTCCAGCTTTCCTCATTTATTTGCGGAAAATATGCTGGGAAGGCTAAGCTGAATTTGGAATCAAGTAAACATTTACATTTTCATAGCACAACACTTGATACTGTGAAAAGAACAAGTTCTCCTGTCTGACAGGAGTGATTGTGTTTCAGGCACAGATAGTCCTGCTGGTGATCCTCATAATTGCTATTGGAGACTTTGTCATAGGAACATTTATTCCTCTGGACAGCAAGAAGCCCAAAGGGTTCTTTGGTTATAAAGGTATGTTGGAACAGTTTACAGTATGGTAAACAATACCTTTTTTTGCAAAGTAGGCTGTTAGAAGTAAATTAAACATCTAATATATCTTCTAGTCCTATTTAACTATTGAGACTTTTTTCCTGATTTTTTCAAACTTCTGCAGTTTTGTCCCTTAAAGCTGTTGGGTCAAAACTTGATCCTACCTGCTTAATATTGAGTATATTAAATTTTAAAAAGCTGTATGTAATACTGTAAGTATTTTTTCTTCCTTTAAGTCTGCTTAAGTTTACTGTGTTGACTTCTACTTTGAGTTCAAGTAATGAATTAGGGCTTAAATGTTCTACACTTAGTTTTAAGAAGGTGCTGTGCCTGTCAGCTTTTTTAACTGGTCTGATAGTGGCTGGAATGGGTTAGTACTTTAGCTTCCATGTGAGTACTGACAGACTTAAATCTTCTCCTGCAGCTGAAATATTCATGGAGAATTTTGGACCGGATTTCCGACAAGAGGAAACTTTCTTTTCTGTATTTGCTATTTTCTTCCCTGCTGCAACTGGCATACTTGCTGGTGCAAATATCTCAGGGGACCTTGCGGTAAGTAGTGAATTAAAAATATTCTTCATGACCACTTGAGTGTACATTGACCTCTGTCATCACTGTCCACTGACATTTTTCTTTCAGGATCCTCAGTCAGCCATACCTAAAGGAACGCTGTTGGCCATCTTAATCACTACATTGGTTTACGTAGGAATTGCGGTATCTGTAGGTAAATAGAGAATGTTTTTAACTTTATCCTTTCACGTTCGTTCTGAGGGTGTATTTTGATATGGTTTTATGTAATTTGTTATGTAAAGTCGTTACGTAATTGACTTTCCTGCATGGGAAAGTAATAGCCAAAAGTTTCTGGTTTTTGCTGTTGGGAGATTCAGTTTTCAGGTGGTTTTACAATTTCCTGGAATGACTGATGCTTTTCTAGGAAAAGTGACTGCTTCAGACTAGAGATGACAAAAGACTTCTTATGGGTGTTTCCTCATTTGTTGCAGTTGTTTATGTTGAAGGATTTACAATTTACCAGTGGGATAATCCCTGGATTAGAAAAGCATGTTTTCAGGAAATACTCACTGAAAAAACACCTGTGTTGTTTTGAGGATTATGGTAATCAGCCACTTACCTGCAGTGAACTGTGGGATGATCAGACAGCACCATGGTGAGGATGCTTGAGTAGTAATTCCCCAGTTGAGGGAGGAAACCAAGAAGTGCCAGTCCACTTTTGAAAGTGTCATGTTCTTGTGTAAAGAGGAGAAATAATCACAGACTGATCTGAGTCTTCTCTTCCCAGTCTTTCTCACCCCACAGTTGTTTGAAATCCTCTGTAGAAGTTGCCCTGGGGTTGATACCAGTTTTGCTGTAGAGCACCAGTGGTTAACCACGTTTTCCCCACCCATAAAATAATTCTAGCAACCTTAAGAGTGCAGGATTGTAATGGAATCTTGCATATTTCTTGCCTGTGATTGGAAGTATTTTTTACTCAACGTCACATGAACTAGTTTCTGACAGCAATAATATTTTTTCTTATATGAAAGACCTTGTTTTGTAACAGCTGTGGTGTCTTTTGAATGAAATTCTCATTTATGAGAGTACATTGATCTTACCACTAATGATACTTCCTTTCCAAAGATACCAATCTTGCTAGTCTGCCTCTGTTGGCTAACGTGGGAGTGTAGCTCTGCCAAATAGCTGCTCTGTAGTCATTGTGCTTTATGCAGCATAATGAGCTACACTCATTTCCTAATTAGATTGACTGCATAGACCTCTTGCTACCAAATTTGAATCCTTTGGAACCTCAACCCACACAAGACTAAAATTAATGTTAATACTCACTTGCTAATGGAATACTTTGATCAGCTTCCAGACATGAGAAATGCAATATAAAAACTGACAAAAGAAGCAGTTTGCAAAACCAACCGGACGTGAAATTGTTTGATTCATCAGAAATGTTCTGCTTTGTACTGACTTATGCTTTGAATTCTGCCACTTAGAAAAAGGCAGCAGGAGTCAGAGATTGAGTGAAATTTAGCTCCTTTTGAGCCATTGGATTAGGAATATTGGACAAATACAAATACATTTTTTCCTTTCCCAGAGGAGTGGTAAGCAAGTCACTAAAGATTAGAAGGGGCTAATAAATGTTGCAGAGTAGTCATACCTAAGGAGGAAGAAGATGTTCTGAACTTAATTTACTATTTGTATGCTCTGTAGTAAGTAAGAAGGCTAAACTGAGTAGAAAAGGCTGAAAAAAGGAGGATTACTCATCCTGCTGCTGAAGCCAGGCAGCTGTTTCAAACAGATAACTGTGAGAAGTAGGTATGCAGTTTCATAATTTAGCAAAGGATTAATGCCAACATGCAAGAGGCATGAGGAGGCAGATATCACAGGCAAATTTGCATCAAAAATCTTAAAAGATACATTTCAAAGAACATCCTTTATTGCTTTAAAAACAAGGGAAGCTCTAATAAAAAAAAAGCCTAAGTTTTGAGTAGCATTAGGACCGGCTTCCTGTAGTTATGAAAGTAAAACTAATTAACAAGAGCCAAACTGTAGGTGCCTGCAGCACTGGTAAAATTAAACACTCTGAACTGCAGTCTGAAGGGCTGTACTATCTCTGGAATTCATGTAGTTAAGGAGATAACTTGATAGAGATGGCTGTAAACCTTCCCAGGCTTAAAGGATGGCAAAGCTCTATTTGACTTTGGCAGGAACATGCTTATAAATGCCTGTAAAAGGTGAAATCCTGTTTTCACAGGAAGGAAGACCTAGAGACTTTTAGGGGAAAATGCTGCCAGAATCATATAAATAAATGAAACTTTTCTGAATGAGTGTTACAGAAAGTGTCCAGACTGTTACTTATATCTAGTGTCTTCTGCTCAGAACAGAGCCTGCCCAGCTGGCTTCTCATCTAGGTTCTCATAGTCAGGCCCACATTCAGTTTGTTCCTGCTGCCATGTCCCTTTCTGTCATATTTGACTCTGCATGTGGAAGTCCTGCCAACCAGTTGGATCTCAACTTTGCCAAAAATGGAGAAGAGGAGGGCTGTGATAGTGCACTGTAGGTGTTTTATTAGTTGTTCAATGTACTGGGCCTGCCACTGCAATCTGTCACCAACAAAATGTTATTTACAAATAGTTCAGCTTAGAAGTGTGTTGTCAAATCTGTTATGTACTGCTTGAGTGGCTGGGGCAAATACTTGTGTAGTGAAGAAGGAGAAACATTTTCCTCTTACAGAGGTTTTAATCCCAGTTAAACAAGAAAGCAATAAAAAAACCCAGACCCTCCACATACTCACAAGAAAAATATAAGACAGGTGCTTAGTGTAGGAAACTCTTACTGTAATTTAACTAGTTGGGCATAATAAGTAACTAAAAAAAGAAATGAGGAGTGAAAGGATTAATTAATGTCCACCTACTGGGACCAGGCATTGCTGTGGGCTGTTAATCGAGTTCTGATGGCTCAGAAAAATCTAAGTGTAGTATAGGTAATTAGGAATTCATTTTTCTGGTGGAAAAGAGACAACTTATATAGATGCCTAGGAATATTACTGAATAAACTTAAACTTGCAGCAGATCTCTGCCTTCTTCCTTACTTTGCAATTAATTTAGGTCCTTAGCTGTCACGAGGTTCTGCTGCAAGGCACTTCTTTTCATTCAAGTTCCTAAAAGATTAAAGGGAATTTTATTGACTCTGTAGACTTTTCCCTACTCCTTGTTTAATTCCAGTTCCTGGAAATATTTCCTGCTGTTCAAACAGTTTGATTACCTCTGCTATTAGACCACAGAATGTTAAATAATACTTAATCTGATCTACTTTCTGTCATATATGAGACAAAACCCCCTTGAAATAGAAGACTTAATGGCCTTTTAGTACTCTTTAGTTTTTCTTAGTACTGACAAGCTGAAATGCTGTTTCTCCAGCATTTTCTTCACCAGTAAAATTAAAAGTAATCATAGATTAACTGACAACAGTAGGTAAGGTGATAATTATAAAAAAAAGTGGAAGAAATGGTACTGTGTGTCTGTTTTTCACCGGAAAACCAACTTAATAATAGCATGGTCACATAGGAGATGGCTTATTTAAACATTGGGAAATGGCTTGCAACAGGCTTTCGTGACAGTTTAAATTTTTTAAATGTCTGAGCCATAGTGACTGGAAAAAAAAAAAAAGCCAACTGCAACAGAATCTTTACATATAAAACAAATCTGCACTCCTCTAGGAAAATTGACCAAAAGAGAAAGTATAAAGTCATAAAACCATAAAAACAGCTTGGGTTGGAAGAGACCTTGCAGATCATCCGGTTCCACCCCCTGCCATGGGCAGAGACACCTTCCACTATCCCAGGTTGCTCCAGCCTGGCCTTGGACACTTCCAGGGATCCAGGGGCAGCCACAGGTGCTCTGGGCACCCTGTGCCAGTCCTGTCAAATCAAGTGGTGTTCCATGATACTAACTTCAATTCAGGAGCTGTGTGGAAAGTCACATCACAGAGAAATAGTATGTTAAGCTAAAATTGTGCTCTTAAACTTTTGCAAGTCTACTGACATGGTTTTTTCTGTGCTAAAACTTTCTACTTCTTCCTACACTCAGTTTACTAAAAAACTAAAGATTGTTTCAGTCAAGGGAGCAGTTGTTTTGTTTGTATTTGTTCTTCATATTGAAGACAGGCTTAGTACTGCAGTGTGTTAAAAAATTAAATGCTGTATTTTAATGTTGCTCTGTGAGATTATCCTTACACAAAAAGGAATTAACCCATGTCCTTAAGTTCAGGTTCAGTTTGTTAATGCCTTTTTTTTTATTGTTGTGTCCACTGTAGGTTCCTGTGTAGTTCGAGATGCCACAGGGAACGTTAATGACACCATTGTCGGCGAGCTGACAAATTGCACTGCTGCAGCCTGCAGACTAAACTATGATTTCTCATCCTGTCAGTCTCAGGCAGGGTGTCACTATGGGCTGATGAACAATTTCCAGGTACAAGACCTTCTCCTTAATCTGTATATTGGGTTTTGTGTTTGGCTTTTTTGGCTGATTTGGTGTTTTGGGGGTTGTTTTTTGGTTGTCGTTTTGGGAGTTTTGTTTGGTTGGTTTTTTTTCCTTTGATTTGTCGGTTTGGGGTTTTTTAATTGCACATTAGGAAAACTCATAGGCTAAATATGCTCATCTCTGAGTTTTATCTAGGTGTGTGGTAGACTCTAGTTGGTATGCAGAAGATGGTTGAAAATACTTAGGTGTTTATACACAGGTGGTATGAATATTTATTCTTTCTGAGTAAACTGCTTAGATCAGGTGGTGGTGCTGCAGCTTTCTTTATTTCTTTGAACGTCATCATTCACTGGTCGGGGTAGATGTACACATTTTTCAGTAGCAATTCTGAGTAATCATATGTAGCCTCTCTCAGTAATTTGCTTGCTAAATTTTTAAGTTTTTTAGAAAAATACACTGACTTTTTAAGACTGTTTTACATGTTTATCACAGCATCCTCTTTAATGGTAGTAAAGTCATGAATTTTCATTAAACATGATGTTACTGTGTTTAAAAATCCTCTACAAGTTAAGGGGTAGGTCTTAGTCTTTCACCACCGCCAGTTGGGCTGTCCATGAACTACTAGTAAGGGTTTGAAAGAATCTAAGGAAAATGTACTTACTGCCCATTCATTTCAGCTTGGTTTGTGGTAGTCCCATCTTTGCCCAAACTTGTTATAATAGATGTACAAAAAGCTGGCGAGAGATTGAGCTGAAATCCGCTAATCCGAGTTTTGTAGTGGAATAATTTGAGTATCCTGTGTGGTGTTAATTTTATTCTTGTTCGGAGAAAGTCAGAATTGCTCTTGTGGTATCAACAAATTTGCAAAATCTGATTACTTTCATCGTTTGTTTTAAGCTGAAAAGAACCAACATCTTGTCAGATGTACAGCTGTGAATAGCCTGTAAATGGTGTCCTCTGACTGTCATGACTTTTGTAAGGTTCTTAACATAAATGTTACTCGTACTTCTTACAGAATATTTATGCATCCCAAATTATTCTTGCTTCTCTCTGGATAAATGAGTCGATGGCAATGAGGAAAGGTCGCTTTTAAGGCCAGAGGCAGCACAGAGAATGCAGTGCCTCTCACACACTCCTTCTTTGTTGGAGTTTTGAAAACCTTCTCTATGAAATTCCATTTTTCTAATACCCCGTAGGACGTGGGTATTAGAAAAACACTCTTGCTGTTTTTTCTCTCACCCTCACAGCTTTTGCTGTGCATCTCCGAGAAGAGTCTGATTCTGTCTCCTCAGAAGATGTCAGAAGGAAGATGTTCGTGTGAGAGGCTGTTTATCTAATGAGAGACATGTCCATTTCGTATCTGAGCTCTCAGCTCAGTATTTCGGAATGTTAGCTGTATGGAGAGATATTTTTTTTCATATGCAGGACATAGTGTGGGGAGGGGGGTCCAAGCTTGTGCACCTCTCAAGCTCAAACACCTATTTTCTTTATGGTAAATAACTGAGAACAAACACTGCACGAACTAAGATTAATCCCTAAGGTGAGGGGAGATAGTTGTATTTCTCTTACATCTTTGTAAATAGGCAAGTTCTGGGCAGAAAGTGCCAGTTTGTGTGCACAGCTTAATGACTTTATCACTTCAGGACACTTTGTGCTGTACTCAGTTCTTCTGGTAAAGAACTGATCTTCTAAAGTTCGTGCTGGGGCAGCTCAGGGTTTGGGTGTGTTTGGGCAGCAGGTGGATGACTCCGTAGTGTGATTTACCTGTGGAAATCTTAGATGAGAAACTTCAAATGAGGACAGCTGGGGAGACAGGCTTGGTCACACTTGCCTAGAAAGACCATCTTTAGTTTCTGTTACAGTCAGTGAATTACAGATCCTCACAGGCTTCTGGTACTTCTGTTTAGTGTCAGTGGTTATGCTGTGCTCAGGCTGTCACCTGGTAAAAGAGTAACTTCAAAAATTTGGTTTGGGCTCTGTAGCCTCACCCTAGAGCTTCCCAGGAGAAAGTTACAGCTTTAGGTAATTAAAATGCAGATTTTTTTTTTTAAACTTTGGATGAAAGTTCAAAGTAGCATGGAACTCAGTTTTTTTAATACAACATTTTTGTTTTGCTCCACAGTGCTGGACCAAGGAACTAAATAGTCAAAATACAGTATTTCATGTTCCCAAATGTTTGAAATTTAAGAAACTGCCTTAAATGTAAATGCCAGGCAAACATAATGAGGCCCTTACCAGCAGGAACTGGATGTCTGTGTCACCACACCAGTGGTTACTGGGCCACTCTGCCCTTACAGTTCTGCATGATCTTCCAAGAACCAAAATTTCAGTGCTGTGGGTTGTGGGCTCCTTGTTTTATGGTCAAGAGGTTTGGATTGTATTGGGGGTGGGAGGGAGGGGAGTTAATACCATGGCACACTGATTCTGCTGGATCTGGTTCCCCTTGTATTCTTCTACCTTAGAGGAGCTTCCTAAAGTCTCTTAACCTAGGGCATAATTTGCTAGCTTTTAAAATGCCAAATATTAATTGCATACACTTTGCTGGGATATATCTCAAATTTATAAAACAGCCATGTAATAGTCAAAAATAGAGAGTGTAAATAATTGGAGGCATTGGACAGAACCTAGAGAGAGAATGTAAAATATGAGTACATTACAAGAAGCAAATAACAAGTTGAGGCAAGTATAGTAAAGTGAAGGCATCAAAATAAAAATGTTATACATTGGATGGGAAGAAGAGTGATGGAGACGTGTACACATATTCTGTCTATGACCAGGGGAGATTGATTAAGCCATCCTTGCAGAGAAGAAAATTTACGTACTGCTTCTATAAAAATTATTCTACACTTATTATGTTGTTACAGCAAAAGTTTCTTTCTACAGTAATAGTAAAGCGTTTAGACCCTTAAGTTTTCTTCTGTAACATAATGTAGGGCTATTAGAAATGGTCATTTAAAACTGCAACTTTTTCCTGCTGCTTATAAAATTAAATTAAACTGGGGCATAGGAGGGTTTGCTTAATAAATGTGTTGTTAGTTTTATTCCTCTGTGATTACAGGCCTGGCATGCCTTTTTTTGTTAACAAGCAGGCATCAGGAAATTCACTCCTTCATTCATTACGCTACTCTGACAGATACTTTACTCTCATCTTTTGCAGCCTTCATTTATTAAATTTCTCTTTTTAAGCAAGGCATGCCTTGAACTGACCAATGAAACCTGATGTAGAGCACAGATTCAGCTGACTGAGAGGCCCAGCAGTCTCTTCAGTCTGGTCTACAGAAATCCACTAAATTTTGCCATGAATTTAGCCCTAGGAATGTGAACAAAACTTCATTGGTCACCTATATGTTGTGTCTGAGAACATGTCTGACTAGTAAGATTTATTTAGACTGCAATATTTTACAATTTTGGGTGACAATAGCTTCAAAACAGGACACTTCTGCATGTTTTTTCTTCCTTCAGTCACTCTCCTGATTAATTTCAATGAGACTGCCGTGGTGAAAAGGGCAAGTAACCAGAGCAAATGGTGCAGAACCGCATTTTGCTTGAAAATGTGAAAAAAAAAACCCTGCTGGGTTTGGTCTGTTGACTAAAAACATAAGCTTTTTCAAGATGGTATACAGTTCTTCAGCCCTGGCTGTCTTAAAGTGACTTTGGCTTTTGTTTCATAAAGAAAAGTATAATATTAAACCATGGATGTTTTTTAAATACACAGCTGTGTATATTAATTCACGTCACAGATGCAAAGCTGGATGCAGCTATGGTACAGAAATAATCAGCAGAATAGGGGAATCATAGAATGGTTTAGGTTGAAAGGGGCCTTAAGGAAGATCTTGTTCCGATCCACGTGCCATAGACAGGGACAGACTCACTTTTTAAAAGCTCTCTCTTTCTTGTAAGGCATCTTAAGGTACTGGAAGGTACCAGCTTGTTACTCATCCAGCTTACCAAGGACTGCATATTTGATTTCTATCACTGAGATTACAAAAATGTGCTGGGATTTGATATTGGGGAGATAGGAAGCAAGTTTGTCTTGACCTTGTGGTTTTGAATGGGAAAAAAAGCCTAACTTAAGATGATGGAGATGTTGAGAAAAGACAACAAACGTTCCCAAGATGTTCCCCAGTTTCACTTGTTTTATCACTTGGGTTATCTGAGACCACGTTAGTCAGTTGAAATATGTAACAAATTCCAAAGTATCTTTCTTCCATTACTTCCAGTCTTCTTATGAGCCCATGAAGAGTTTTGCCCTTTGAATTACAGGGCTGGATAATATGTTGTGTGAAAAGCCACCATCTCTTGTCCTGAAATCAGGATGCATTTGTATCCCCTGATCTGTCTCTAGTTCATTCATTTGTATGATTGCATGGTATTCAGACAGTTTTTAAGTGACAAGTACATACTAATTTTATTTTTGTTTGTGTAGTTAATGGTGCCATCCATTTGTGTAGTGTACTTTTTCACACATTTAAAAAAAAATTAATTTGCTTTCAGGTGATGAGCATGGTATCAGGATTTGCACCACTGATTTCTGCAGGTATATTTTCAGCCACCCTGTCATCTGCTTTAGCATCTCTTGTGAGTGCCCCTAAGATCTTCCAGGTAAGTAAGGGAAGAAAACCATGATGTTTTGAAGATTAATTAATTTTGGGTCACGATTTTTGGAAGGGGACTCTGACACACTGCCATCATGATCCATATCAGAGGACGTCAGTAGATTGTTCTAATATTTACCTGTTGTTTAGAATGGGACAACAGTTTGTTAGTGTTTCTTGATGGTTCTTGAGTATATTTTGCTTTACTTTCTTTTTAACAATTGAATCTCCTTCTTTAATTGGGTTAAAAAAAGTTGAGTGGGGAGTCAGTTGTATTGATAACGGACAATTGTGTGTATTGGGCAAACTTGCCACATCCTGAGAAAACACAGTCTCTAAACAAAGACTTTTTGTGATTGTAAGGCAGTAGTCAAGTAAAATAGTTACTTACAGAGGAGCAAAGCTGCTTCTTGCAGCTAGAAGTTACTGAAGGATAGAATAGTGGAAATGCACAATGTCAAGATGAAAAGACAGTTGAGAATACAATTAGTCCATGATGGTTATAAACTATCAGGAAGTGTTCAGAAAGATAATATGCAATGGAAGATGGCATGAACAAAATGCATGCTGACTCTTGGTATTTTTTTTTTCCTTAGGCTTTGTGCAAGGACAGCATTTATCCAGGATTTCAGATGTTTGCTAAAGGCTATGGGAAGAACAATGAACCACTGAGAGGATATATTCTAACATTTTTAATTGCTCTTGGATTCATACTAATTGGTTAGTTTGACATTTTAGTAAATCTCAGTCCTCTTCTGTCCTTTAGAAAGCATTCCAATCTGTGTTGTGGACTTGATGACAAGGTCCAAGAGATCTAATGCACAGCTTAATTCTAATAATTCTAAATCTGGTTATTTTGAGGCTTACTTTCTCCTGTTTTCTGGAAAAAGTCTATCAAGAACTGCAGTTAATTTTAACTGCACTTGTCTTTTTAACCGCAGGTACCTGTCTTTAGGTACTATCAGTCAGTAGAAATACATCCTTTGCTTGAGGCAGAGATATGTTAATGTTAACATCTTGTAAATATAAAAGTTTATTTCAGATTTTTAGTAATGACAGCTTCAGTAAAATACGAAGTTGCATGAGCAGTATTATGAAAAGTGTTTTTTTTCTGTTAAGTTCCAAACAGTAGAGATGAGTTTGGACACTGCTTGTCCAGATATATGTGTTCTATGTAGGTGGCAAACTAATTGTGCTGTGTCCATCCACGAGTCCTGTGCCAGTGCTTGAAACTTCTCCCAATTTGCTCTGTCCTCCTCCCTCCACCTCTGCTTGAGGCAGAGATACGTGCATGGGATCCCTACTGACCCATGCTGACTGGAAGTTTGCTTGCAGCTGGAAACTTGCAGACTGGGATGGCACATTCTGCATTTTGATCACTTTCTTTTATGATGGTGAGAGTGCACCTACAAATGTTTTGTACCATGCTGCCCATCGTGGAAAGGAGAAACCATCAGGTTTTTCCCTCTCACTAAAGAGGATGTAAGCATCACTGTTGTGATGGCGTTGGTCTGCAGTAATTCTGGCATTCTTCAGAACCCAGTGTGTTGGTGCACTGTTTGATCCAAGCCCTGCTGGGAATTAAATTTTCTCAATTAATGATTCTGAGAAGGTTTGTAGTGCTTCCAGAGTGCTTCTAGAACACTTGGTAGTGCTTATATTTTTGAAACTGAAAGCTACACTTGCTAACTGTTAAAAGATAACTTAGTAAATAGGAGATCATTGACATAAAGCTCTGCCAGCAGAAAGGGTAAACTGCAATCCTTAGAGTGTATCATAAAATAAGGTTCTTTGTAGCAGAATTTTTACTCTGTAATCTGCAAAACCATTGGATGATACCTTTGATAACAGCCTCCTTTTTTTTTATTTTCATTTTACAGCCGAACTGAATGTGATTGCTCCAATTATTTCTAATTTCTTCTTGGCCTCATACGCCTTGATTAACTTCTCTGTATTCCATGCTTCTCTTGCAAAATCTCCAGGTAGGAACCACATTTTTGGGGTGGGAGTTCAGCCTTGAAATTCCTTTATGCATAAATGCATTTTAAAAGGTATTAAGATAAATTCAGGTTTAGTTTAATTATTAAATATATAGTTGATTCTCATGGCATTAAAAGCTTAATGTGTTGTATACTTGGGTGTTCTGAAATTTTGAGAACTGGGTGATTCAGTAGGGCTTGGGAGCTATTAATTTTGTCATGTTTGCTGAGGGAACACAAGATAATTCAGAGTTTATTCAGAAACTCTGGAAGAAAGCTTTCTTGCTAATTCAGTATCTGGTGTTGCCAAACCACCCTTTTGTTGTCTTCAATTTCTGTTAATGTGTTTCATCTTCCAGTCCAGAAGAAACAGGAATTGCTGGTGGTATTGCCACATTTTTATAGTCTTTAGTGTGGGAGGTTGGCTAAACTACAGGAATAAGCCAAAAGCTGGTACCTGCAGAACAGATGTACATCATACCCAGTCCACGTGCAGCTGGAATAACTCCCTTAAAAGCTGCTGAAGTTACTGACCTGGTAGTTTTGGGGTTTTTTCCTTCTCAGAGGATGGCCATGCCAGTGTGCATAACAGTTCTAACTTTAATAACTCTGTATTTAATACACTTGTTAATCTTGGATGTGTTCGTGGGGGTGTGCATGATTTTGGAAAAACTTGCAGTAAGTAAGGCTGTAAAACAGTGGCAGTCCAGTTCTTCGATGTATCCAGGTTCTGTTTGGCTGTATCTGTCCTTTTCCTTTCCATGAAGTGAGAATTTGTATGTGAAATAGTGAAAATGCACAACTAAAAACAGCAGTGTATAAGAAACTGAGGTATGAGATGATTGTTTATGTTTCAGTGCCTTTGAAAGGAAAAATCAAATGTCAGACAAGCTATTGCCAAAAGTTCCTGAAGCCTTATTCAATAGACATACTGGCACAAGCATCCTCAAACTTTCCTTCTGAGCTGTGCTTTTAGAGGACAAAATTAGGAACATTTACATGTCTGTGTGAGAAAGATGCAAATTCATTTGAAAGGTGTTGGAAAATTGAAAGCATAAATGTGCCAGTCTGTATTTTTTACACCTCTGAAACTCAGACATTCACATGAAATGGATGCAGAATACCAGGGAAGAGGAAAAGACACAATGCATTCCTTCTCTTGTGGTGTTGTTTAAATTAATTTTCCCCTTCCTTTTTCTATCCCCCATAATTTTATTTTGACTAGGTTGGCGCCCTGCTTTCAAATACTACAACATGTGGATTTCTCTTGTTGGAGCTATTCTGTGCTGCATTGTAATGTTTGTCATTAATTGGTGGGCAGCACTTCTGACCTATGTCATAGTGCTTGGGCTTTACATTTATGTCACTTACAAGAAACCAGGTATGTACAGGGGCTTCTTTTGGTTGTGGAAGGGGGAAAGAGGGGAAAAAGTGATGGCTTTGGTGGGGAAAAACCCCAACAACTTCTTTCTGTTTGGACCACTAGTTTAAACTTCTGTTTCAGGCTTTTTCAGTTGTAATTAAATGGTATTTTGGCTGCACAGTCACTGCTGTTCCCCCTCCTTTTAAATTATTAAAGATGCCACTTAGGCATAAAGGTCTGAATGAAAATTGGAGGAAATGTGCATATGGAAAATGGTAAATTCATTGTGGCTGTCAAGAGATGTGTATGGGAGCAAAAAGAGCTGATAGTGGGGTCTTTCTTTTCCTCCTAAAGATAATAATCTGAAAGGATCTGCTTTATCTAGCACTTTTCCATTGAAAGTATCTGACTTTGTTCAGGCAATGTTTTGAGATTCAGTTTTTTCTTTGCTGTGATATAAAACAGCACAGCAGTTTTTCCTCAAGTGGCATTCGTTTGACTGTGAAGTTATTGTGGTCTTTGAAATACGGAGATAAAAAAAGTCAGTTCTCCCTTCCCTTTTTGCTAAAACTTCTACAGAAATGTTATCTTTAAATATAATTGCCTGTTTAGCTGTAGGGTTTGTTGACTACTATTGTGTAAAATGTATCAAGGTTTAGCTTAAATCTGTGTTTTCAGTTGGTATCCAGCATGCATTTTGTGATTGTGTAGTTTTACAATGGACCACTGTAAATAACAGATTGGAACCTCAAATCTTTCAACAGATGTGAACTGGGGATCCTCAACTCAAGCCTTGACTTACCTGAATGCGCTGCAGCATTCCATTCGGCTCTCAGGAGTGGAAGATCATGTGAAAAACTTCAGGTAACACTTAAAGACAGGAAATTCTGTATTCACTAGGCTGCTGTCACAAGGTTTGCTGTCAGGGTTTCCTTTAAGTCCATGTTCATCTCCTGTGATTCATCCAAATAAATGGAGCTGTAGATTGAGTGGGATTCTTGACACAGGTGCCATCCTCTGAGGTTATGAAGAATCTGGCAGCAACACAGTTTTCAAAGAAAGCATCCATGGCATTTCCTGTCAGTTGGGAAAATACTCCAGTTCTGATCCCTGGGCTCTCTTGGAAATGATTAGATTTTCCTGCAGAAATACAAGATAAAACATTTATATTGCATATGTACAGACATTTGGAATAGGATGTGTCAATCAGTTGTGATAGGTACCAGCAGAGCCTCAAGGACTATGACAGTAAAACTCAATTAAAAATGTAGCAATACAAGTATTAATGGGCTTTCCACTTCCAGACTTAAAAAAAAAAAAGTGCTGGCTGTTGTAGGTGCAAACCACAAAATTGGAAGTTTAATTAGGAAGCAGCTCTTTGTTGCGAAGTCATAAAGTGCCATTAAAATCCCTGGTTTATTTACAAGTGTTACATTGCCTATTACATCAAGCTGCGTCATCAACAGGAGAAAAAACTGAGGGGCTGGAGTGTGTCCAGAGAAGGGAACAGAGCTGGGAAGGGTCTGGAGCACCAGGAGCGGCTGAGAGAGCTGGGAAAGGGGCTCAGCCTGGAGAAAAGGAGGCTCAGGGGGGACCTTGTGGCTCTGCACAACTCCCTGACAGGAGGGGGCAGCCGGGGGGAGTCGGGCTCCGCTCCCAGGGAACAGGGACAGGAGGAGAGGGAACGGCCTCAGGCTGGGCCAGGGGAGCTTTAGATTCAATTTGAAGAAAAATTCCTTCACCCAAAGGGTTTTCAGGCTTTGGAAGGGGCTGCGTGGGGAAGTGGTGGAATCACCATCCCCAGAGGTATTTAAAAGATGTGTAGACATGGCACTGAGGGTTTAGCAGTGGAATTAGTACTGTCATGTGTATGGTTAGACTCAGTGATCTTCAGTGTCTTTTCCAGCCTAAATGACTCTCATTCCATTCTGTGAGTCCAACATTGGAAATTAAATGGAGCAGCTAAAGAGATTGAGACAGATTACTTTAGGGGATTCGTATGATATGAAAAATTGCCACCTGAACTGAGCTCTGAAGTTTGGACACTTCCTCTTTTAAAAGTTGCCTTTGACTTACTTGCACTAGGTTGACTCTGCCTTCTGAAGGAAAGTAATGTAAAAATGACCATAGGACTCCAGGATTTCTGCTGGACAGAGAATAATCTATAAGCTACAAAATGCAAGGGATGTGACTTACCAGTGGGGGAGAAAAACTTAATCCCTCTGACCTAGTCTTTTCTAAAATCTGTTCCTGAACTTTTTAAATGTGTAGATTTTCAGATTTAATAGGATTACTGAGTTTTTGTGCAATTAGTCATAGATCTGCTGACAGTTGGGTAACAACTGATCTTCTCTTAATTTAACATAGTGTTATAAAAGTGGATGAGGTTATTACACTTGCAGTGATGATCATGTTGTTATGGTAAATATTTGAAAGAAAACTTCTCTGTTAATAAAAAAACCCCAGAACTCCAGATTAATTCCAGTCTTTTTTCCCCCCTCCCTCATAATTCTAGACCTCAGTGCTTAATTATGACAGGTGCTCCAAATGCACGTCCAGCTTTGCTTCACCTTGTCCATGCTTTCACCAAGAATGTGGGCTTGATGATCTGTGGCCATGTGCATATGGTAAGTCTATTCTGTGTTTACTTTATAAAGTTACCTTGGTGGTGCTCTTCTCCTGTCTGCTTTGGGGTCTGGTTTGGTTTTTTTTAACTTGTTTGCTTTTTGTTTCTGATTCATGTTTTAAGTTTTGGTTTGTTTATTTGTTTGGGTGTTTTTTTAAATGAAAGCATCATTAGACATTAAAAAGTGCAAAAAGAGGTTTACTGGTAAGTTTTCCTGTTGAAAGATTTATCACTGTTGCAGTTAGGTGTACTGCAGGGGAAAATTTGTAGAAAATCAGTACCTTTGATCATTTGATGCTTAAATACTGAAGGAGCTTTTACTTCTAATTGAAGTGAACATTGGGAGATTGATTCCCATGTAGAGTTCTTAGAAAGCCTGGGAGAAAAGAAACCTTCTTGAGCAGGGAAGTCAATATCCATTTAGCCAATAGCTAAAAATTGCTTTTTACTGTCCAAGTAGCTTTTTATTCCTTCAATTATCAGAGTCATTTAATTGTCATGTGTTTCCTCTTCCCTTTCTGACCAGCCTCTGATATTTCACTAAGTATCCCTGGGTGTTTTTGTCAGAATATCAAGTGAGGATGTTTTTGCAGAGGGGGATGTGTGGGGGTGGTTCTGCAAGGACATAATTTGAACAGTTCTTACTACTTGGTGTCTTCTGTGGCAAACCTAAAGAGTGGTTTTGTGATGATGGGAAGGAAGCTATTTTCAAGTAACTTTTCTTCAGAATCATCTTGTCATGAGTTGTGTTGATTGAGATGTAGGGTGGCTGTCATACAGTGGTCTGTACCAAAACTTCCATTTAGCTACAGAGAGGCTGTGGCATCTCTGATAAATTTTGGGAAATGCATTTTAACACATTGGGATTATGTAGTTTTGCTTCCTATCTTAAGGCCAAGCTTCTGTCACATCACTAAGAACATTTAAGTAAGTGTGACTGAGAGATGTCACCCAGGACTGACACATGTCACCTACCCAGACTGCTGCAAGGCCTTCAGCACAGTCCCACGTGACATCCATATCTCCAAATTGGAGAGACATGGATTTGAAGGGTGTAGGATTCAGTGGATGAGGAGTTGACTGGATGAACACAGCCAGAGAGTCGTGGTCAATGGCTCCGTGTCCAGCTGCAGGCTGGTGACGAGTGGTGTCCCTCAGGGCTGTGTCCTGGGACTGGCCTCCTCAGTACCTTCATCAGTGACACAGACAGGGAGAGCAGGGCCACCCTCAGCAGGTTTGCAGCTGACACCCAGCTGAGGGTGCAGTGACACACCTGAAAGACTTCGGATAAAAACACTGATTACTCTTAAATGTGCTTAAATTTACTACTCTTACTAAATATGACTTGCTTCTGATCTAATGAACAGATGAGAGCAAATCAAGTTAATACAGTCCACATTAACAGTTTCTTAAGACAAAATACCTGTATTTCTGCCTATATAAACTTCGTATTTCAGTGACTATGAAAGGACAAACCAAGTAATGCTAGGGAGGAAAGGTATCACATATGTAATCACTGCCTTTGAAAAGTAGGGCTATACAGAAAAGAATAAGGTGCTGTTACCCTTCTTGTAGGAAAGCACCTCTGAAGACTTTTTGGGAGCATATCCTTTGCCTATTTAAAAGTAATTCCTTACAAGAAGGGTGGCACTACCTCATTCTTCAGTAGCTTTGACCATTTGGTCAGAGTCTGTGTCCTTCTGCAGAAACTGGGCTGCATTGTTCTTGATTATACCTTGTCCTAAATTCTGCATTTTCATGTCTAGGAGGAACACAAAAGATTCACCCTAATAGAAATAACATAAAGGAAGTATTTAAAGAGGAGGTGACTTTGACTGCAGGATACAAATACTCCCATAAAGCGTAATATTAAGTCATCCTACATCTGTGTATATTTCTTTACAAAGCCCTTTTCTTTTAAAACTGTGTTGTGCTTTGGAGGACAAGCTTGTGCCACCCCCTGGGGAAGAGGGTTGTGCTCTACAGGAACAAGATTGCTAAAGTTTGGGCAACCCTCTTCCTGAAAATGGTAAAAGTTTTTCAGTCTTTGCTGCGGATAATGCCTGGTATTTTGTGGTTTGGGGTGTGTTTGATAGCGTGCAAACATGTTTTGAGGTTCTCTGAGTTTGAATTAGTTTCTAGCAGTGACATTAAAAAATTAGGAGGGGCTTTTTTACTCCCATTACTCATGTTCCTAATTTTTGTTCCCTCCCCTCTTACTATTTCCTTTTCTTGAAAGGGTCCTCGGAGGCAAGCCATGAAAGAACTGTCAACTGATTTGGCTAAGTATCAGCGATGGCTAATTAAAAACAAGATGAAAGCTTTCTATGCACCAGTGCATGCAGAGGACTTGAGGGATGGAGGACAATACTTAATGCAGGTATTTAAAAAAAAAAAATTAAAGTGCTCAAGATGCACATCAAAATTGGAAGTGGCTTTATACTTTGAAATATGTTCCTTTTGCAAAATTATCTTAAAGCTTTGATGAAAAGCACTTTATTACTCTCTTAAGCAGAAAATAGAACCTTTAGTTGTGTCAGTAACATGTTATTTTATAAAATACTTCTTGTTCTTCATAGGCTGCTGGTTTGGGTAGAATGAGACCTAACACCCTTGTTGTTGGATTTAAGAAAAACTGGAGACAAGGTGACATGAGAGATGTTGAAACCTATATCAATTTATTCCAGTAAGTAGAAAATACAAAGTTTTAGCTGCTATGTTCCATTTCAGTATGTTTGGTAGCAAGTAAAGAAAGATCTTAGTTACATAAGTCTCTTTCAGGTAGACCTAGATTTTTCCATTCAGCTGTCTTCAATACTTAAGGTTTTTTTCTGATATGGAAATTAATAAGCAAGTCTTTGTAGTTTAGGCAGATTAGAAATCTCCATAATAAATTTCTGTATCTAGAAAGAGTGGTGGCAGAGGTCTGAGAGAGGTCTGAGGTCTGAGAGCTGCTGTCTGAAAAGGAGAAGAAATGCTTCACTCACAAGATACACAGCACTGACACCCAGGGTAGTACAGGAAGGAGAAGAGAAAGGAAATCCCAGAGTAACTTGACAGTACTGAAAGGCAGACCAGTTGTGGCTGAAAAATTTAAGAGTGACTTGTGCTGCTGCCCAAACACTTCAGGAAAGAAACAGTGCTTATCTTACTTAGACAGAGGTTTTTGTGTTCAGCTGAAGCGCTGCTTAATGCACTTCCTTTGTGCTTAATATTCCTCATTTTCTGTGCTTTTAAAAGAGAGAGGATGGGGGTTTACAGGCAGATATGAGAAAAGGACAAAAAAGTCATCTCATGCAGGTCTTTAAGAGAAAAGCAGGGGCACGAAATACAGTGGAAAAATAAGGAAACACGTTGGTTAGTTTTTCTTTTTTTTCCTATTTTATTTTGGGATGGCTTTTGCAGGAAGATCTGTCAAAGTCAGCAAGTCATGTGGTTCTCCACATCCCTAAAGAAACCTCAGGAGGTAATAACTGCAGGTCAAATGTATTTCTGGAAAACTAAAAGTTTCTGAAGCACACAATAGAAACACATCTAATCTCTACAGATCTTAACACATTAAATAATGAAATTAAAATGTTCACTAATAGACAAAGCAAATCTTAAATCAACCTCAATTTTTCTTGCACTTATTTTAGAATACACTGATACTTCAAACATTTCTAATCTAGTCTTACTATTTCTAAAGGGAAGTGTTTAATTAGTGAAATCTTGAGAAATTTCTGTCTGTGGAAATGATATGGGAGGGAGTTCTCTGATTTATGACTGTTTGTAATGAATGAGGCACTTAAATGTAAAGGATGGTGATTAATGACTAATGCAAACTGTATGATATGGTTAAGTTAATGTTTTTCTTATATTTTGGGGGTGGGGCTGTTACTAATTTTACTCCCCTTTTACTCAGTAGTTTATTCAGGGTTTTTGCTCTTTTCTACATTAATGAAGTTCTGCCTTTATTTTTGAATGGAGTGAATTCCAACTTTATCAGATGTAATGGGACTCGGCACATTATAGCTAACTTATAGCTAATTTGATATTAAATTGCATCATCTTAGGTGTTCTTAACACCCAAATGTTTTGGAAAGATGTCAGAAATCTTTAGTTCTCAGATCAAAAAGATCTACTCAAAATAAATCCCTTTTTTGATGGAGGGAGATAAAATTTTGTATTTCTTGGTGTATCTTATATCTCTGCAGAATTTGAGTGACCTATTCATTTTGCTTTTATTTAATCACTGTTTACATAGTGGAGAGAGTGAGGAGAGGGAATAGGTATCCGTTCTAGACATTACTTTTCCAAATAGGATGTTCAATTTAGAGATGCAGTTAATGTTTTGGAATTGAAATTGGCATTCTGAAGCAAATTTATGATTTTGAACTTCTGGTGGCAGTGCTTAGTCACTGGAATTTGTTCAGGGAGGGTGCTTTTTTCATTTGGTAAAGAAAAAGATGTAAAATATTTTATTTTTGTCCCTTTTGTTTAGTGATGCCTTTGATGTTCAGTATGGTGTCGTTGTCATTCGCCTCCAGGAGGGCCTGGACATTTCTCACCTTCAGGGCCAAGGTATGACTTGCTTTGTTCCATCTGGTGAATTGCTGTTGTAATTCCCTTGTAAAACTGCATTCTAAAAATACTAAAACTCAGTAAAAAAAATCAACAGAACACCCACCACTGTTGTGGTACAGTAAAATTCAGTGAAATTAGTAAGTCTGAACTGCGAGGTGGTAGCCCATGGTCAGCAGCAGAACTTGGGTTTTCTGTGTGTTTCACCTTTCGGTATTTGCAAATTGTGTACAGCTGCTTCCAGAATATCTGCCACTTTGCTGAAACTAACTAGTGATCCTGGCAAGCTGGCATCAAATATTTGGGGCTCAAGCCCAGAAATTGTGAAAATCACAACAAATATTGCACAACGCAGGAATGCCAATGCGTTTGGCGTGGTTTGCCAGCCCCTACACAGACTAATTTAGGGACTCTGAGTAGTCTGCCTCAAATTTGGAAAGGTTTTCCATGTAGAGGACTTGGTTATGCTTTGTCAGTACTGTAGTGTTCTTAAGTGGAATGGTGTAATTGTAGTTGAATTCCAAGCTTGTGAGCTTTGGTACAGCTGCTTACTGATGTGATAAAGTGAAGTTTGTTTGTGGCTTGCTCCATACAGTGCTGCTACCATGAGCAGGAATGACACAAGGAGGGGCATCCCCCTGAAAGAGGGGGTTCCTTCACTGGAAAAAAAGCATGTTTTAGTATTTGGAGAGAGTCAGGGAGCCTGTCACCGTGTGCGGGAGGGCAGAGGAGTGTGAGAAATGGCAGGGAGTGAACCTGCAGTGTGGAAACAACACTGTGGAGAAAACCAGGAATGTGGCACCAAGGTGTCAGAAGAATCTTGGTACCCACTGGGGACTGTGAGTTTGCTTCAGCTCCGACAGCTGCTCCACAGAAGCCAAACCTGGAGAAAAAGACTTGGCAGTGAGACAGACACACTTGGTCTGCGCCATGTTCAAGGCTCATCTTCCTCTTTGAGTTAAAAGTAGAAATGGAAAACATTGCACCGAGTGGTTTGGGGGTTTTTTTGTTTTTTTTTTTATTTTTTTTTCCCCCGTTGTAGTTCCACAGTGTTACCTAGCTCTGTTTTTAGACTCTGGGAATGCAGTCAACAACCGCAACCTGGGAAAGTAACAGAAAATGACAGTTCTGCTCAGAGGAGGAGCCTCTTTGTGCTCTGAAGCCCTCCTGCCCTCTTTGCCGTGGTGTAACAGTTGCAGTAGCGTGTAATTAATTGTGAACCATCACTGTATAATCACATATCTCTGTTGATACTATTTGTAACAATTTAGAGGTTTCTAATGTGTGTTTGCTTTCACAAAGATTTGCTGTCATCCCAAGAGAAGTCTCCCTGCACCAAGGATGTCATAGTAAAAGTGGATTATAGCAAGAAGTCTGAGACAGACACTTCCATAGCTTTTGCTCCATCATCCAGTGAAAGAACTCCCACTCCACGCAAAGGTAACTGCTAGTTAGCAGTGAAACCCGAGTTCCCTCTCTTTCTCTCTCTCATTCCCTCTTCAGTTCCTCTCTCTCTTTGCCCAGGGATTGTTCAGGGGATTTTTCTGTTAGTGGAGTAGARGTGTCACGCTTTTATAGATGTTGATGTCTAATCACTTCACTACTTCGGTTCAGAGTTTACCAGTATGTAAAATAAATATTTGTTTCTAGTCCCCTAAATAAAACAGGTGGTAGCCAATGACTTAAAATGCATTTTCTTTATTACTGGGTTTGAGAGACATTAAAAAACACTTGAGGATTTTGCCCCACGTCTGTATGTTATGAGTGAGTGGAAGGCTGCTAAATTTATGAAGGGTTGTTCATCTCAAACTAGAATATTATATGCATGTTAACAGACAAATCATTCAGAATACTTTGACACGACAATAAACAACTTTACTTTTTTCTTACAAAGCCAAAGCCTTAATAGTTAGATGGGTAGTGGAGTTTTATATATTTTCTTTAAAGTACAAATGTATCTCCTAGGGTTTGGTAGACTGCATTTATGTGCTGTTCTCTGTGCAAAAAATGCGCTTCATTTCACATCTTTGTTTTCTGTTTCTTTTTAATTTACATTTGTATTGTTTTCATTAATAACACGAAGGAAATTAACCTTTTTATTTTGTATCTCTAAAAACCTTCCAGAGGAGGACGAGGATGGAAAGACTTCAACACAACCACTGTTGAATAAAGGCAGGCATTTTCCACCTTTTTGTGTTAAATCATTCTTTCACATTGTTGATTTCAGTTTTCCTTTTGTAATTCTTTCTACACCTAAGTACCAGAGAGGAAAATATCAACCATGCAGTGTTTATTTGTTTCTCCATATCTGCTTTAGAACGTGCTTCATCCTTAGGGACTAGGCCGTGGAAAAAAAACCAACATTGTGGAAATTCCCAGAAGTTGTTGCTACTGAGAAAGGATCGTGCATAAATGTTGGAATTTAAAAAAAAAAACAAAAAAAGTTAAAAAGCTTTTCTCTTAAAGTAACACTTGAAATGTGTTCAGGAGCTTTCTGCTTTCTTAATTCTGTGTCTCAGGTGTCTGTCTGGGTCCTTGCTTGGTTCAGGAAAGACCATCTGATGGAGTAGTGGAAGTTTTCTCAGTTTTATCTTTTAAAGCCATGGCTGTTGCTCTGTTATTTGGAATAGTTCAACATCCTGAAAATTAAGGCATAGCACAGCTACTCAGTGTAGAACATGTGAAATAATGCAAAGTGGTCATTCAGATCAGCATTTTCCGGAATTACCTGAGCAGTTTTCACTTCCTGGTTTATTTCAGACTTGTTCTGCATTAATCAGGTATTTTTGCCTTAACTACAGTTCTTCTGAACTGTTTTGACATTTTCTTCGTAACTTCAGCAGCTAGAAGCTTTTGTGTTTGAATAATGGAAAGTGAGATTACATCTTGAAGCACAAGATGGCAGTTTGGAAGAAGTCCCAGTATGCAATAAAGTAGTATATTAATGTAAATTAGTCACAGATGTGCTCTAAATTTAAAAAATTCCTAATAAAATAACGATGGAGACGAATGTCAGACTCCTGGCTCATGCTCAGACTGAGGTTTTAATTAAGAGAAGGAGGTTAGGGGTTTTTTCCTACGGTTCAAAAAAAATTATCTGTACTATTCTAACTGAAAATGCTATTATTGTCCTGTTCTCAGTAAATCAAATAACTTTGTTATGCAAAACAGTACTTTTTGCAAAAGATGGGGCCCAGTATGCATAAGTAGCTTTTACTTTCCCTACATGCTTAAAGAAACCTGGATGTAAGGAAAGAATTGCTTAGGACATGGTATTTTCTTGTAAAATTAGTTATCTGTTTATTTTTAGGTAAACTGTCATTTGCAAGAGGTAGACTGCATGGCCTAAAGCTCTGGAGCAGAATTAATTAAATTGTCCAGGCAAATGCCTGTGTAAAGACCTCACACATCCTTTATTTCTCAGATGCCTGCTAAATGACTTCAGCTGCTGAAATTCTGAGTCTCCAGACTCCCTAAATAGAGCCAGTTCAGTTTATATCCAGTCAGTCAAAATTTGGAGTTGGGTTGGGGGGCATAAAGGAAAATTTTTAATTTAAAAGTGGGTATGTCACGAAATAGTAAGAGTTGTATTTGATGATTTTCAAAGTGGTTAAGCAAAACTCTCCAAAACCAAAATGTCACCATACGTTTTTTCCAGATTCAAAGAGCTCGTCCTCTCCTTTAAACTTGGCTGACCAAAGACTTCTTGATGCCAGCTCTCAGTTCCAGAAGAAACAAGGCAAGAGCAATATTGATGTGTGGTGGCTCTTTGATGATGGAGGTAATGTGCTTTATACTTTAAAAAGCTTTAAATGTTGATTAAAAAATTACTGGAGTAATTTTGGATTAATTATTAGTAGATATCTGTCAGTCTGTATAAAATTTGTGCTCTTTAACAAAGTGCCACTTTGTTAATCTTTGTCAAATTCTGTTCTAAACACAGGTCTGACACTCTTGATTCCTTACCTTATTACAACCAAGAAGAAGTGGAAGGACTGCAAGATCAGGGTGTTCATTGGCGGAAAAATAAACAGGATTGATCATGATAGAAGAGCGTAAGTTTGCCTTAAAAATTCCGTTTCAAGTGCTAATACAGCATGGTACACTTCAGATTGTTTTCTCTTTCTACTTGCCTTATTTCAGCTGTACTTTGCTTGAGGTGTAATCATATTCTGTTGCCTTTCTCCAAAAAAGGTTTTGTCTCCCCCAGATTGTTTTTGGATGAGTTACCTCAAACTAATTTTTATGCAGTATTATCTGACACTAATTACTTTCTTTTTCAAATACTTTCTGAGATTATCTTCAAGGGAGAGCTCTTCCCTTATTTTAAAGCCATAAAACTGTTTTGGATTTTTTTCCAAAGCTTGTTGTTGATTTATCATCACATGCCAAGTCAGTTTGATTTTTCTCCTTGTTCCATTTAAGATGCCTTTTTTCTGTGTCTTAAACCAGTGGTTTTTATTACCAGACATCTGTCTGTTTAACCTGTGAAAGGATTAAAGCTGTGATCATGTATAAAGGCTTGTTTTTCTGATGCAGGATGGCTACTTTGCTCAGCAAATTTCGGATAGACTTCTCAGATATTATGGTTCTTGGGGATATTAATACTAAGCCAAAGAAGGAAAAGTAAGTCTCAAAACACGTCTTGTTTGTTGAATTTGTGATGTCTGTCTTAAATTCAGAACACCTCGTTCTTTCCTACACAGGTTATGGTACAGAAGTTCTTGTGACATCCAGCATTTCGCAAAAATGCAGGAAATTGATTAATAACTCCTGTGTCCAAGAATATAGAAATCTGTATTTTTTTGAATCTCTGGTTCTTACACTGTAATACTAAATTCAGAAGAATTAAGTTTAAAAAAAAAAATTCACACTATCTGGAGGAATCCTCTTTTAAAAGAAAAATGCTCACCAAAACTTTAATGGTTTAAGTCTCATTTGGAGTCTTAGTTTAATGTAACAAAGCTTGGTCTTAAAATAGCCTGATCTGGGTTTCTTTCTTTATTTTTTCCTTTTTTTAAATGGCTTGGACAGTTAATGTACACAGGAATGATCATACATACAATATTTCTTACTTCCAAGTCCAAAAAAGCATTAATCTTAGATGGGTTTCAGCACAAATTTATAACAGAATATGCATGACCTAAAAATACCCTCCTTTCCCATTATCTCCCTTTCCCCTCAGGCCTTCTTGAGTGTGCTGAAGTTGTAAAAATACCTTTTATATGGTTGTGCATTTATCTGAAAGTCTTGATGTGCCGTGGAAATTGAGAAGTGTTACTTTAGAACTTGCCTAAATCCTGAATGTTACTATGAATTCTTTTATACCCTTTTTAATAGTTTTTTTCTTAAAATATTTCTAAATACTATTTAGATACTAAGAATAGCTGAAAACCAAGTGGAGGAAGATTAATTTTTAACATTTGGTGTGCTGTATAATAATATAGTATTATTAGTAGGTCTCCTTTTTGCTCAGCCACAAAATAGCAAATCACATTTGTTTTCTTTCTTTTGATTACAGTGAAGTCATTGTACAGTAAAGTCCACCAAGGGTAGATACAAAGGTGTTTTGTTCATGATGTGGGTATTTCCTGGAGGAAATGTAGGGAGAAAAGTAGGGTGGTGGGAGTTGTTCTTTGTAGTAGAAATTAATGCCTCCTTGATCTTCAGAAGGTTTTATTCTGAAGTTCTTGCTCTAAAGTTCTGGTAAATTCAAAGTATTGATACTCTTACAAGTGCAACAGGAAAGACTAAGTCAGGTCTCTGTGTTTTTTCATTGGAATGTGGCTCCTGGCCTGTACTGGAAAGAGATGAAAGAAACAAAATAAGAAGATCAAAGCCAGAATCCCAAAAGCAATAGCATGAGGCTTGATAGCTGGATTTTAGTGTAACTTGTAAACTGCCTGTCTTTCAAAGTTAGTTCTGGATAAGCTGCTCCTAGTTTCTATCCGTTTTTTAAGGGTAGTACTGTGCAGCTTTGAAAATTAGAGGGAAATTGTTGAACTGAGTAAAACTTTAATTGTATGGTGTGTTGTTTACTGAATCACAATGTCTGCATATGCAAAGAGCTGATTTGATGTTCAAACTGCAACAGGCAGGGAAAAAAACCTTCAGTTTATTTTTACGTAGCAATAAAACCTAATTTCTGATGCTATGAAATTGACATAGAGACTCATATCTGCTCTAATGCTTGTTTACTTAATCCTTCCAGTATTGCAGCTTTTGAGGAAATGATAGAGCCCTTCCGACTTCATGAGGATGATAAAGAGCAGGAAGTTGCAGATAAAATGAAGGAGGATGAACCATGGAGGATAACAGATAATGAGCTTGAGCTTTACAAAACAAAGGTTCTGTTTTCTTTAGAGTGTTAAGTCAGTTAAAACTTCCTTCTCTCTACTGCATTTGTGGTTGTGATACTGATGAGTTAATCCTTGTTATTATCTCTATTCCATAGCAGTTTTTTTGAATATCGGATAAAAAGCAGCATCCGAAACCATTTAGATGGTTCACAAAGGCAAAAAGGTTCTGCATTTGGGTATGAGCAGGGGCCAGACTGCTTTCCTATAATATTTTAGCAGTTAGTTTAGAATAATTTAGTCTGTATCCAGGTATTTGTGACTCTCTCTCTTTTTTTTTTTTTTTTTTTTTGTTTTTTGACCAAGCTGATGTTTTTTGCTTCATTGTTTTTAAAAGACACCACCAAAACCAAACAACATTTCGTGGTGCAAAGGAGCAGTTGAAGGTTTGACATCTTCCCTGAGCTATTGTTCACCACAGACACATGAGAAGTATTTCTTCTCAGGTGCTTCTTTGCAGGAGAAAATAAATGGCATCCTGTAACAGGGTAGCACTTGTCTTACTTGCACATTTTACGCTTGCTGTTTTCTTTTTTTCCCAACCTTACAACCATGGGGTTTTTTTGGTAATGAAGAATGAGTTTCCACACTGAGGTGGAAGTACCTGCTTTTTATTAATTACTCATTCCAGTTGGTCATACTTGTTTTGTTTGGTTTTTTTTAATGAAAAGCTGTTCCTGACAAGTTTCCTTTTATTTACAGACTTACCGACAGATTAGGCTAAACGAGTTGCTGAAAGAACATTCAAGTACAGCTAACATAATTGTCATGTAAGTGAATTATTTGGATCTGTGGTGTTACCTGAACTGATAGGGAACTGTAATTAGAAATATAAGTGTAAGTACAGATCAGGAACAAGCCTTTGCCTTGGCACTGAAGTACAGAAATATTCAAGATTTCAGTGCTGACAGTATTGATTTACTAGAAGTATGAAGTTACTATTCTGCTGGACAGAAATGTCCTCCTTAGTCTTGTGCTTTTGATTATGCTGCTTTAGTTGATCACCTCCACATTTGTGGTGAAGTTCAGGATTCTCACATTCCTTCTGCTCCTGTGCAGTTATTCTCCTCTTCCTGAAGTCCTCCCTTTTCTTTCCTTTTCTGGGAAATCTCTCTAGATAAAGTTAAGTCGTTATCTTGCTCACTTTTTTTTTTATTTTTTAATTGCTTTTGGTGTGAACAAGCAGGAGGCAGATTGTATTTTAAAATCTTGAAAAGTCTTTCAAGAGGCTGTCCTCAGCTGAGGAGGATTCTGCACGAAGCTGCCTGAATATTAAATGGTGGTGACAGGCCAAAAGTGAGGGGAAATAGATGTAAAGGCCTGTGGTGTTCTGAGATACAAGCTCTCAACTCAGAAATTCTGAGGGGGAGGAAAAAGTAGTTTAGAAAGGTTGGGAAATTTGACTTAAATATGTGTAGAATCATCTGTCATGTTTATTATGATCTGACTTGAACCTGTCTAGGTTTTTCTGATCAGTGAATGCTGTTTCCCTTGTGGCTTGCAGGAGCTTGCCGGTGGCACGGAAAGGGGCAGTGTCCAGTGCTCTGTACATGGCCTGGCTGGAAGTCCTCTCCAAAGATCTGCCACCAATTCTCCTGGTTCGTGGGAATCATCAGAGTGTTCTCACCTTCTATTCCTAAGAGTGCTGCACATGGCACAGCTGTGATGAAATGGTACTGCAGTGCCCAGGGGAGAGTGACTGCCGTGGTCTATAGTTCATTAACATCACAAAGGCAAAAAGTGACTCTTCTTTCACTATTTCACTGACTTGAAAGCACACAAGGAAAGTCACTGTATTTCTAAAGTTGTGACATCTTCAGTTTTATTCTATATTTTCTGTAATTTAATCTTGCTTAATGGGGGAGGATTCCTTGTTAGACTGAAGAACAAGACAAGCTTTTTGTTTGCTATTTGAATAGCAGCAATAAAATGTTGTATTTTTGATCAATGAAAGGATTATAGATTTATAAAAGCCTTTTAGCCTTGAGGTGCCTTTTGAAATTAACCAAATCTCACCCATACATCCTGTTTTGTAAATTTATATAGAATGTCAAAATCTGCCTTCAACTAAGAGTTTAGATCAGACTTCCTTTAGTTTTTAGTCTATTCCATATTACAATAAAAATGAATGCTGCTTTTCAGTCTTCCATTGAGCTATTAGTTCTTAGTACTGTATGTTTTCTATCGTCAGAAAGTTTTTTTGGTTTTTTTTTTTAATTATTTTATCTGTTAGATTTAAAGGTGAGAATTGGGGCAGGTCAGTTGAACCTAGAGCCAATCCCTGATGTTAGTGTCACTAAGTTTTTTAACCATTAAAATAAAATTAATTCTGCTTGTAGAGAGGGTTCTTTTTCTCAGATGTGACAGTGTGTACTACTTTGGCAGTAGTCTGAGACAGTGAATTTTGTCTACCTTGGCAGAGGGTAGTATCCCTTTAGTCTTAGCTCTGCTGTGAAATCAAGCTCATCTTGCTGGCTGAGGCTTTCCATCTTAATACAAATTGGAAGAAAATAAAAGACCTGTCCTAGTTCTTGGCCTCTTATATTTTAGTGTCACTTTTCAATTTATTTTTGAAACAAAACTCGACTTAAGGCTTGAATGGGGATAATATAAGCAATGTGATGCTATCTAACAGAAAACAGTAAACACTATGTGGAATTGTGCTATCCAGTATGAGATGTAAAAGCTGCAGTTCTCTCGCATTTTTCAACAAATGGTTAAATGGACCACTAAGTTCTTAGGGGAGATGTTTTTAGGTCAATTCATTCACTTGTCAGAAGATGAATTTAGTCTTATTAAATAATACTCAGGTTTGATCGTCTAGCAATTTTGATCTATTCCATACATCCTACTTTATACATTTTCTATGTTCAATAAAGAAACTGCCAGTCTTGTGTGCCCTTTCATTGTATATTTTGGAAACTTCATAATTTAGTCTACTAAGAACACCTGCAAAAGAAATTTCACTTGAGCCTTTGTATAAAGGTTAGTAATGTGAACTGTTTTTTAAATTCCTAATACTTTTTGGATAGAAAGGATTGCCTAAAAACATTTCACAAGCTTTTGATACTAGCATTGGACATGCTACTGGATCAGTTTACCAGTGGGTGAGTGACTTTCATTTAAGGATGCACAGAAAAGGTTTTTTGGGGTTGTTTTTTTTGTTGTTGTTTGGTTTGTCTGCAGGGTTTTTTTAGGTTTGGTTTTTGGTTTGGTTTTTTTTGGGTTTTTTTTGTTTTTTTTTTTTTTTGCTAAATACAGGATCAAATTGAAATGTAACTGTTCCTCTTGAAGGACAAAGTATAATCATTGTGTGGCAAGGTAGAGCTTCAACTTCTTGTGATTAAAGATAAAAATCCACTGTGCAGTGTACACCGTTGTCAAGTTCTTGGTAAACTGCGAAAAATCCTTTTTTTTTTTTTTCTTTTTTCTTTTTTTTTTTTGCTGTTTCTGTCAATTGGATTTGAGACTATGGAATCATTTCACTTTTTAAGAAAAACAAACATGCATGTCTTACTGCAAAGTGTGAGATAACTGATGCCAGCATGAGCCCAGCTTGTTATGATAAAGCATTGTAAGACAAGACAGTGTGGGGTCAAAGCGCTGTTTCCTTCCAGGTGAGGGGATGTGGATCAAACTTACCAACATAAATAAATATCACAGGTTTTACAGTGTTTTGCAGGGGATAAGGTTGTCACATTGTGCATATGGAATCATTGCCTCATTTCTCCTTGTTTTGTGGGTAACATTCTTTTGAGCAGATGGACAGTATGGCATGGATTTAGTGCTGCTATCTTAGAAAAAAAAAACAAAAAAAACAACGTGCACAGGTACACTTATTTAAAAAGGTTTATTTGCCCATTCAGGAAACCATTGCTTGTGATCTGTAACACAACACAGAAACCAAATGAAGTGTGTGTGTATACATGCATTATATGTGTATAAAATTATATAAAGTATATCTAAATATGCATATGGGGATAGTTAAGGTCATGTCTGTGAAATACCGTAGGATGCTTTTCACATGCACTCTCAGAAGTCCACTAATGCTAGGCATGAGGGCAAGTTCCAAGATCATTTGCTCACTTAAATTTGAACAGTTAATGGTAATTGTCTGCAACAGATGTCAGTCAGTGGCAGTCACTCCAACTCCTGCTTTGATTTTGACACCGAATTTACTTACGTTCCAATCATCATTAATGACATGAAAAATTAAATCACTTACACATGGCAATTCATAACTTCTTCTAGATTAGGTTCCTTCGTATGGGTTTAGAGAGACAGTAATAGCTGGTGAAAATCAAATTATTTATTTGTTCACTTGTGTTTAGGTTTCCTATTACATACATTCTTTTTATATGCTTTTTTTCTGACATTACATATTTAAAAAAATAACTAAAAATAATTTAAAAGATTTGAGCGTTAGTGGGTTGTGGCCCACTTGGTTTGAAGATGTAAGATTTGACACTGTACTGTAACTGTCCCACACAAATGCTTTTCTAATGTTTTAACGTAATTATTGCAGTTAATACTTTGTACCAGGGGGATGTCACTGCAATAAAAGAAGTGAATTCAATACAACTCTCTTGTCTAACAATGCCTTTTTTTTTTTTTTTTTTTTTTTTTTTTTGGTGGCGGGAAGGGAATAATGTTCATAATTCAAGACATTAATGCTGAATTTGGTTCCTGACATCAATATGCTTATTGCATCCATCTGATAATTAATTACTTTTGTAGTGGAATTTGCACAGGACCAGTGGAACTGAAAGCAATTCATGTGTCTGGTGACCAAAACCGTGTTGCTTTTTGGGGAGGATTGTTTGCCTCTAGCAGGGCAGAAACAGCAGTGGTTGCATAAGAAATTACACTTGTAAAATTTGCCATGACTTGCCAGACAGCACAGACCCATCCTCAGCCCAGAGTGGGTCTCAGCTGCAATGGTGGTGTCTGAAAATCTGCTCCAATTCGTTTTGCCCCTGAACACGAAGGACTGTCTTAACTCCTCTTTCTCCCATTAAAATAAAGACGTGAAAACATGAAATATGTTGGGAAAATAGCTTCTCAGACTGTTGAAAAGTTGCTTGTAAGCAAGATGTATTTGGCCTTCACTAATGTGCACTCAACTAAAAAAACCTGAACTTTGAAAGCATAGCGATGAGAAAGGGTTAGTAAGTAAAATTTAACTAACCTCATCAGTTTTGGTGTTTAATCTCTGCTACGTTCAGAGCTCTTCTGCATATCTGTTGTTAGTCGTGTTGAAATCAAGGCCTTAGGAGTGAGGTTTGGAGGCCACTGGAAAGGGAAAGGTTGTTAATAATACACTGCTAGCTCCCATGGCATTGGCTCTACCCTGGTTTATCCTGTAAAGAGGCAGAGAAGGTTTGTAGCAGCTTTTTCTAGATCCTCCTGTTTACTGGAGAAGTGTGGAGAAGTGGATCTGAACCATGACATCGCCTTGTGCTGAATTCATACATGAGTGACTTCACGTATGCGTTTGTAGCTAAAAACTGAGGATTTGATCGAGCAAAGGCTCACACTGCAGAGACTGCTCTGATTTTGTTTTAAAGCAGGGAAGCAGGACACCCCTGACCTTCGTGCTTGTTCTTCACCAGTGTAATTACACTTCTCACGTAACCCCTGTGGGGTCCCGTAAATCCCAAAACCTGGTTTGTGTCCAGCTGGGGTGGGAGCCAGGCTTCAGGTCACTCAGACCACCCAGGCAGCAAGTGGTGCACCATCAAATCCATCCTGCTGTTCTGCCTTTGGGCAGCTTGGTGCAAAACAGGTTTTCAGAGTTAAGGCTCTGGATCAGGTTGATGGAGGCCACTGCCTGCGTTTAGGACAGAGAGATGCAAATTGGCCCACAGCTTTGAGTGTTAACATGGAATGAGTAAAGGGTGAAGCAGTGGCAGGCACATTCTCCAAAGGGAAGCAGTAAGATGTTTTTCTTGAAGAGGCTTCCTATGGCCAGAGGTGCATCTGGTGCTGACAGGCGGTGCTCCGTCCTTTGGGCTGAATCCTCGACTTGCTGACAGCTGCACAAGCAGAATTTAGCAAGGCGAGCCTGTGCTGACTTCTTGCATCCCTGTTCTTGCTGAACTGAGAGCAGGAAAATGAACCTGAGAAGGGCTTCTTTGTCGCTCTCCCCCTTGATCTGCCTGCTGTCTCTTCCAGAAAACATTGGCTTTGTGTCTCCAGGAACCCTGTCTGCACCCTGCCCTCTGCCGCTCTCCTGCACCCAGCCTGCACAGACAGGTTCATCTGCACCTCACAACACGACAGGGAGCAGGGAAAGGGAATCCCTCAGGATTTAAGCTGTCAGCTTGTGCTAAATTAAACTTTTTAACCTGTCCTCCTCTAAAGAGCTCTCAGTAGTGAGCCGATCTGCAGTGAGCAACAGCAAAGGCCTGCAGGGAAATGTCAGCCTGCTCTACCTTGCTAATACTGATATAAAAATACGAGTAAAGCAGCCTGTCTTGAGCCCTTCACAGCCCTCTCACCCCTGTTCACAGCAATCTAATGGCAGTAGCCCTTGGCTGTGAGAGATTTACCTCACAATCCCGCTCCCTGGGATCTGGGGAATACTGACCCTGCTGAGCTGTAGCCAAAACAAACTCCAGCATGAGGTTCCACGTCCGGGTACATCCCGTTCGTAGTCCCTCAGTCCCATCCACAGTGGTAATAAAACTCCTGCTAACGGGACATCATTTTTAGTGAGGGAAATCCTGTTCCTGTACAGTTTTTTAGGAATTCCAGCTAAAATCGTATCACCAGGTGGCACCACTGCCTTTCAGCATCTCATGGAATGCCTGAAGCTGCACTGTCAAATGCGCTCTTCCTGCACTGTTCCATTGTTTTCATTGATTAAACAACTTAGTACTTTGAATAAACAACAGATGTCAGCAATAACATTGTTTTGCATATATTTTTTCATAATTTTGACTGGATTGGAGAAGAGTTTAATATTAATTCTGCCAGGCCCTGTGGGAAAAAATACTGTGGTTTTGCTCCAAAGGGATGCAGGAATCTCCAAGCAGATGCTGCATGATGAGTTCAAACAGCCTTTTTACCACCGAGTAACCATTTCATAATGCCCTGGGTGATGCTTGCTTTTCTCAGTGGCTCTTTCCAGCTGTGTTAACCTTAGAGAGCAGAAGGATAAATGCTGCAGGCAGAGAGATGTGTGAAAACAACACTGGCATGTCCCATCTAGTTTCAGAGTGACCAATAGCATTCCAATAAGGTACTTTTGCTTCATAAGTAACAAACAAGGCAAGTGTCTGCCAATTTCAACTACAAAGGTGGGATCTGGACACAAAAAAAAAGAAGCCTTGTGTCATCCCAAAACATTCAGGTACTGGCTGTGTAAAGTACTGAAGGAAACTGAATAGTGTAGCACTAGACATTTTCAAGCTCATTTACCTTTAAAATAACTTTATCACTCTGTTGAAGAGTTTTACAGCTACTAAATCTTGGAACATCTCTCTGCAATTAAATTTGTCTCTGCAAAACAGATGGTAACATGGAGTCAGTCACGAGCAAAGGATTTCCAAAGGCTCTGGCTGAAAATTAGAGAGCTGGGATTAGCCTTGAAATATCCTCACTCCCAGCCCTGTGAGGTTACTCATTTTTTCAGACCAAGCTGCCTAGCTGGGTGGTTTGCAAATTACAGAGACTCTTGAACAATTCCATTGTACTACTGTTACCAATTACACACGACAACATTTGGAGTAGTATTAAATAAAATTACACATCAAGCAAGGAGTGGGACACCTGTACAAAAGAATGTGCCAGATAATCCAGTGTTAGCCTGTGTTTTTCATAAACCTTGGGGGTAATTTAATGCAACTCTGATGAGCAGCAGGGCTGAATAAAAATGGAATCAAAACCATTTGATAAGGTGCAAAAATAACAGCACAAAATTTAAGCTTGTAGTTTGAGCACCTGGAAATTGTGGCAGGTCAAAGCACAGTGCCTGCCAAGAGAAGAAAACAGCACTCTGCAGAGTCAACCAAGGACAGCTATTTGCAGAATTAACAGGTGAAATCAAGGCTAACCACACACTAGTGTGGGCTTTCACGTGGGATTTTGGCTAACCTCATACAGATTTCATTTTATGGAGCGTTGTTAAGAGTCTTCGTTGTCATTAAAATCTCTCTGTACCCTTCAAGCAGTAATAGCACTAATTCAGGCATGGCAGGATTTATGAGGAAAGCCTTTGGCAAATACACGACAAACTTGACTGAGCACTCTTTATTAATGATATTTTTATTTTCATTGTACTGCAGGGCTTGGGGATAGCTTTCATGTTCCTGCCATATTTGTAAAGGTCTAGAAAAATGAGGCTTGATTCTCAGCTGAGACTTGGAAGTGCAAGGTTGTGATTTCCTCTCTAGCCAGAACACAGACCTCACTTTTTCCATCCTGTTAGCCAACCCTCAAACCCGTCAGTCATTCTAGAAAACCCATTCTGCCCCGGACACAAAACATTCCAGCATTAATTTGTGGTTTGGAGTCTGTCTTTGAAAATGTATCCATGTGCCATCACTCCACATGCATCACAGTCAAGACATTTTCACTTTCCCAGGATTAGACAAGGTCAGTAATAAAAACCATCTTCTCCTACTGTAGCTTTGACTGCATGTAGTCAGTCTCTAAATAAAGGACAGTAAGCTCTGAGTTGGTAGTTTTGTCCTTGTTCTGATAGTAATTAACCATATTCTGTGGCAGCTTTTGTGCCAGGAAACAACTTAGTGGTAGAATTCAGCTCAAATCCTGTTTTCTGGGTTTTGCAGCTAATACCAGTAATACTTTCTCTTCCCTTTAATGGGGAACACTTTAATTTTTTGGTAAATAACTTAAAATAACACTTTAAAATTACTCTTTATAATCTACATTAAAACATTCCTGTGTTGTGGGATAATTAATAGGTCCTGATAAAGAAAAATCAAATACTTGAAACAGTTTATTCCTTCAGTCCCTGAGCACAAGGCAAGATACTTCCCAAATCTAAACACAAGCAAGCTGGAAAAGATGTGTCATTTCGCTGGCTTCACTGCAAGATATGTGCAGACCTTTGAAACTGGCCTGTGGTATGTGGAGCTTGAAGGAGTAACAAGGTTCCTCCTAAGAATTCAGGTTTTCGTGGTGGGAGTGATACAAGTGGGGCTGGTCAGGTCGCATTGTCTGACAGGTTCTGGAATTTTGTGCTGCTTGTCCTCCAGGTGAGCCACTTGAAAGCAGTTATTGGGGGACAGGCTGCAGTTTTCTGGGAGGTTTGTTTGGTTGGTTGGTTGGTTGGTTGGTTGAAGAAACAGATATATTTCTGTCTCTTAACACTTCAAGCGCTTAAATGCTCTTGTCAGAACAGGAAGGAATATAAGGGTCACCTGCAAAAATGCTGGAGGCATCTCATGTCTCGGCTTAGGAGCTGAGAGTCGTGAAAATTTACGTGTCTGCCCCGAGAGTAGCTGTGAACTGATCTGGTGGAGTGAGCTGGCAGAAGATGAATCCCTGTGAATGAGATCCTGTGGTTCTGTGCTCTGCTTTGGAGAAGACATGAAAAGTGTTGTAAGGAAATACACAGGAGGACAAGGAGGATGTATGAATGCCTTCTGTGCATACTAAATTTTTTCCTAAAAAGAACTTTGTACTATGGAAGGGCTAAAAGTGTTTTGCCTTTTTTTTTTTTCTCACTGTTTTTTGTCTTTTTGGTTTTTTTCAAGAAACCATTTTCATAAATCCTTCAGTTATGGAATGTTTGATATTACTTGCATCATTGAAAATTTGGGGGTTTGACAGCTTGTGTGGACCATATCCTGGATTATGCTTCCTTTTGATTTTTAACAAATCTTGTTTTTTCTCTGGGTCACTTCAGAACATTTGCTCTTGGTTGCTTCCATACCCAGTTTGTTTGGTGCAGACTGCATTCTACACCTGAATGCACGGTTCTTTGTATGCTACTGCATGTCTGAAAGTGAAAAATTAAGAAAAAAAGTGTTGGGTTTTTTTTTTTTAATTAAGCAACAACACTAAACAAAAGCAAATCTAAGGAGCTTTCCCAGGAAGGTGATGGTTATTTCACAACAGAAAGTATTTATATGATACATAAATACTTTTAGTATTTAGTCTGGAGACAAAGAACTGTGAGAATTTTTTTCTCACGTATAGAAGGAATTTCTATTTTATTCATTTTGGAAAGTATTTTCTGAACAATAGGGAAGGCAGATCTGGCACTGTAACGTTTTTGCATATCCTGTGGATAAATAGACATGACCCCATTTTCTGTCTGTGTTCATCCTGAAACTTCAGAAACATTAAAAACCACTGCTTTCCACAAAGGATAGGTTTGTTGTTTGTGTTTGTTTGTTTGTTTTTATTAACCATGCCAAGTTTTATCCATATTTGATGCCCTTTTCATGTTGTCTCTTGCTGGTTTTTTTGTCAGCAGCAATGTTTTCACACATGTTGAATGTAACTTTAAGGGAACAAGAGCTTTTCAAGCGTTTGCTTTGCTGGTGCTCCATCCAAGGTTTGGTTGCTGTGGTTTGTTTTCCTTGGGCACTTCTTCTGGACTGCACTTTCCTTAGGAACACGTGTCCTGACGAAGGGCAGCTCAGTTTTCCTCCCACTGGAAGAATCTGGGGAGCACAGAGGAGCAGCCAGGATGTCAAACACAAACACAGGAGCCAGTTCAGGCCATTTAATCACGTTCTGCTCAGTGCTGCCTGAAGCAAGTGTGGCTCCTTTTCATGGGAAAGGAGGTTTAGGCTGAGGAGGTGCTGGGTGTAACTCAGTTCATCCAGAAGGAAAAAAACCCTCATCTCTGATTACCTCCACATTCCACAAACTCCCATATTTTGAAGTGTGTGTGCGTTTATAAAATTTACATCTGTGTTCTCAGCAGCCCAGAAGTTGCTCGTAACAATAAAAACTTATTTTCAAACAGTCACCTTCTGCTTCCATCTTGGCTTCAAAACTGGATTCCCTGACAGCTGCTGTTTAGCAAAAAACCAGCTGTTTTGGGACTGGATGGATCTCATTATTCTGTGAAACCCTTAGAAATAGCGTTTCTTTGCAGCATGTGATAAGGAAGAAGCAGAGTTTCAGTCCATTTAGTTAACAGTCTGTCTGGTATAGCTGGTATTTTCCATGGAGTGATATTAATGGATGAGCTCTACCCGGAGCCGTCCCAGTGAAGCTCAGCTCTAATTCAAGAGCAGCTATTTGAGACCATCACTCCGTGCTTGGTCTGGGTAAAAATAGTACACAATGTAAGGATTTCACTGAGTTTTAGGCACACTAAAATAAAAAAAAAAGCCTAAAATACAGTGTGTGTCCAAGGATTCAATGAGTGATTCAGGAAAGGGCTTTAACACAAAGTTCAGAGGCCTGTGGAGAAACACACTGCACTTTGCAGAGGTGTGGCTGCTGACCTTACTGATCAAAATTGAGGGACACAGAGCTGAGGTATCTCAGTAGTGAGTTTGGCCTTAAAAATACTGCAGTTGGTGGTTTTTTTGGTTTTAATTTATCTTATCTAAGCTCTGTGAGACAACTGATAAATTTCACGGTGGGCATTTCAAGCTGAATCTTGATTCTTAACTATGGGCTTTCAGTCTCCCAGCTGTGTGTTTGAAGCAATGCCATGAAAAGAAGGCATCCAGCCAAACACTGGCTGTCACTTCACAGTATTAAAAAAATGTAATTTCTGACATAGAAATTGTTAAATTACTGTTTGCATAATGTATGAGCAATTTAAATGCGGAGGGAAAAGGAACTCTGTGATTATAAGATGGTGTGGGACTGCAGACTCCATTCCAGACCTGAAGATTGTGGTTATCCATAAAATTAGAGCCTGGAAATGCGAGCAGCTTGGATGTGAAGGATTCAATAGCAGGAGATGGCTGCTGGCATTTTAATCTTAGTTTTAAGAAATTAGGCATAAAATACGAAGGCTACACAATTTTAAAAGCCCATCTGGAAGAGGTAGGAATTGCTGGATTTTGCCAGAGTTTGTCTCAAAATTACCAGATCTGATTGCTTCTTGACATTGCTTCTCTGTGGCTGTGCACACACTCAGGTAAAAGTATGTGCACAAAATCATGATCTAAGCTTCCTATCTAATTATAGAGCACCAGATGTGTTGTATTTGTACTACACAACTTTTCCTTGTTGATGTTAAATGTTTACACCTGACTCAGGCAATTTGTGCCTGTCAGTGTTGTGTGGGAGCAGTTCTTCTCAGGTGTTTACCTCACATGCTCAAAACTGCCTTCATTTCTGATTTTTAAGAATTTAACAGCAGTGAAACGTGTGCCTTTGGGTGTTATGGTTGCTCTGAGCACTGACTTTTACCCTGAAGCTGATGTTTTTCAAAAGAATTGAATGTTCATTTGAATGTTATGGTCAGATGGTTATTTGATATTCCCCCTCCCCATCCTGTGTGGGGCTCTCTCCACATGAAGAACAGCAAGGCCTAGAGATATGAAAATTATTTTACAGAACTCAGGGAGGCCCTTGCATTTCCCTCACTTAGGTACGTGATGAATTATTTTTGCTAAGTAAGTGAGCTGGGGATCAGGCCCTGTTTTCTTGAATGCATATTTATTCTTTGGATTCAAAACCACAGGCCAGGCCTTGGGAACAGAGCTGATTTTCAGCTGTGAGTTGGGAGATCTGGCCGAATATTCTAAGTATTTCCAGAGTTCAGGTGTAGTGGTGACAGTAATTCAATAGTTCTCATCATTGCAGAGACGAGGGAGTCTCTTGTCTAGCCATGTGCATATTTGTGTTGTTTTGGTTCTGCATGTATTTTTTTTTGGCAGCTTCTTAGTAATCTTGCCCAGGGGCAAATCTTAGTGGCAACTGCCAAGGTTTTTTTGAGTCTACGTTGTGCAAGAAATGCTAGAGGCTGAAGCATAGAAATACCAAATGTTTCTGTAAGTGTATGAGCAATATAGAAATACCAGAATTGGACAAAACTGCGGAAACGTATTGCATATTTACTTTGTGTAAAAATATGTTTCATCACAGGATTTTAAAATTTACCAAAAAAACTCCCCACGTGTGTAACAAGTACTTTTTGAGGCATCAAAGGGATGGCACACCAAAAGCTGCTCCTGCTGGCATTCTTTGTGTCTAGATCTGGTTTTGCCCAGGAGAAATGGAAATGCTGTCACTTTCCTACCTAATTTTTAATTAGTTGTTTTAATTAATTGTAAGCGGGGCCCACTTTTAGCCAGCACTAGTTGGGTTTCTTCACAGACTCTTATTGTTCCTTTGATCATTACATCACTGAAAACTTAATTTTGCTAAAAGTTACCCTGACAAGCTTCAATAAACAAAGCTAAAAGGATTAGAAGATTGGACATCTGGGATCTTAAATTCATGGCACTTCAAGGACGTTGGAGTAACTGGAAGATACAGAGGAGATGAAGGCCTGGAAAGCTGGAGACTCCCTGTCTGAGAAAAAGATGATAAAAGGACTAAAACTGTGGGCCAAATTAGCATGAAGAGTGAGAAATCAATAACCAACAGAGGAGAGAACACTAATTAACGAAGAGAATTATGTAGTTTAGAACCAAAAATAATTTCTTTGCTTGCAAAAAATGTATAAATGAGTGAAAAAGCTTCACATCGGCCTCAGTGTGGAGGCTGAAAATTTGACAACCACACTCACAAACCTTGGCCAAGAACAGAGTAATGCCTGACTTGCTAGCACAAAAAAGACAGTGTTAGAGAGGGTCGTATTTTTCCTGGCATTTTCACAGGATTTGGGTAACAACCTCGTTCTTGACAACCCCAGGCAGGGAGGAGGTCTGGCTCGTGCTAAAGCCATGCCCAAATACACACGTCAGACTTCTCTGTGACCACCCATGCTGACATGTGGTTGGCTTCTTGGAACGTGTGAGAAACCACCTCCTCCACCAGTTCTGTAATTCTGTGGGAGCAAAGAAGTTATTTCCCATCTCTGCCACAGCAATTTGGTGTCAACCACATGAACAGTCACAATGGAGACCAAGGATTTTATCTTAGATATGAAATGTAGCTCTTCTCTCTCACAGTTTCATTCCCTCCTGCTTTAAGTGTGAATCAGACATATTTATGCAAGTAACATAAATTATTTTTTTTTTCATTTATGACCACGATTGGACTAAAAGGCTTTAATCAAACCTGTGTCTGTACTACAGAGTATAGACAGTTATAACTGAAGTCCCTGCTGCCTAGGCCTACCTTAGGTGTTACAATTAGTCACTAAAATCTTGGTTCAAGTTGCCAAGAGATACTGAAGACTGTCTTAATTAGCAAGACTTTCATTTTACTGTTAGCAACAGACTTGAGGGGTTTGTAGCTTCCTGGGACACTGATCTATCTGTTCATGTGTAGTCAGCTTTCTCATTAAATCTTTCTCATTCAAAGGCTAGAGGCTAATAAAAGGTAGAATTTAGAGAAATGGGTATAAAAATATACACTGTGACAGGCTGCATTGCAAAGAGGTTTTGGATTTCTTCCTTGGGATTTTTTTTTCTTTTAACTCAAGTTATTTTTTTCATCAGGATTTGAAGCTGGGAGTGACTTCTTTCTGGGATTGTGCATAACCATCTTGTGCAATTTAAGATGGTGAACAATAATGCTGCCTTTCTAGAAAGGGGATAAGGCATTTTTTTGTACTTTGTACTTGCTGTGTAATTAGTTAACGCGGGTGTTATCTGATGGTGGTTTCTTTCTAAAAGAATAGGCTACAAAAATCTAACAAGTGTGCACAGCACACATAAATAATCCCTGCCAATAAAATCCTCCAGAACTTGCAGCCTCAGGGGGGTCATGGGTGAGTATTACTACTATTTTCTCTCCTTTTCTGAGAGTTTGACAACAAAGGACAATAAGCTCTGCTGTGTGCAGTCTGTTGGCGTTTCTTGCAGTGTTTCCTGGAAAGCTCCCATTTTGGAGAGGGAGAAGCCTTCTTCTAAACCACCTATTACAGATACTAAGTCTTAAAGTCAGTGCAGTCCTGTATATATTTATCAGACCTCTAGAGGTCTTCTTATTTCTATGGATGTCAGTCATTTTACCCAGAAGCAGCTTTGAATCATAAGGAAACTTGCACAACTGTATCTGAAAGTCATGTCAAATAAAGGTGGTTCCAGACCACAGTATTGGCTATTGCTTGAAATCAATCACCAGTTTAACTCTTAATGGAATAAAAGGACAAAAAATAACCCAAAATAAGCTTTATTGCAAGAAAAGTGTTGTCTTACTGATACAAATGTTCAAGAGAAAGCTTTTTTACTTAAAACATTTCTTTTCAAAATCCCCAAACTCAACAAAAGAGAAGAAAAAAATCACCGAGTCTGACGTGGTATAGTCTTTGGTCAGCACCTACATGCACCTGGAACAATCCTGGATATGCTTTGGCTATTTTCACATGTGAGATTCTGTTGCATGGCCAGTTACAGGCACCAGCTGTCACAGAAAGCACCACTGAGACACACACTTAACACATGACAGTACGAAATTTAAAAAGAAAAAAAAAGAAAATCACTAAAGTAAACTAAAACTCAAGTCATTGTACAATCATCTTTCTTACAGAATAAGCTATGATAAAATGAGGCGTGTATAACTACAGCATTAATGAGATTTCTAACAAGTGAACTTCAAATACGTAACTTTCCTCGCCTGCGCTGCAATAATTAAGTTTGCAGGTATGGCAGTCCTGACACAGCTCTCAGGGCCCAGCAAATGCACCCTGGTTTCGAGCCAGCACCAAACAGAGTGAAACATTCCCTCCAGAGAGACATTTCCTTCAGCTGCCTGCAGGAATTAATGCCAGTTTGTGGAGCACCTTTCCTGAGCGTGAGGTGTGGTTGCCTGTGTGGCTCTTTGAGGTCACTGAGGGAAGGGCAGCACAGTTTGGTTCTGCAGTTCTAACGGGATTAAAAACAGTCAAGGTATTTTGCTACAGGGGTTGTGCCTCCTCCACTATTTGCTGTGGCTGATTCAGAGCACAGTCCCATTGAGCTGCTGTGAAATATGATTTGTGCAGATACTGATATTGTGATACTTGTCCTCTATGACTCTCTTTTTTTCCTTTTTTCTTTTTTAATTCTTGTTTGCAAGAGCACTTTAGAATATCCTACTATCTGAACAGTTTACAGTATCCCACTTTAGAATATCCTACTACAGTGATCTTTCAGCTCTGATGTATTTTAGAATTAATTATATACTATTTGGATGACCGGTCCAAGTAGAAAAGAAAACATCTTTCAAATCTACTTCTTTTTTTCTTAATTAAGAAAGTACCTCTAAAATGTTATAGCTCAAATTTATAAAACTAAAGAAAAACAAGCAAGTTTCCCTTTTTGTTTACATAATTCGTTATTTTCTCCATATATTACTGCATTAAAAATAAATAAACTTCTATAATTTTTTTTCATTAGGAACTATAGCAAAATACCCAAAGTGTTACAGACTGCTAACAGGACAAAAAATAGCTCACATTTTTGTGCCATTTAGTGCCATATGATGACTTCTTGAACTTTAGCTTTTTAATATACTTTAAATCGAGGTTATATAAAAGATACAGTAACCATGATTTGCCCTTGTAATAGAAGTTTCGGCAGTGGCAGAGTTTTAAGTCACCCTCCTGGAAAGGGCGGTTCTGCAGTCTTGGCAGGGTGGAAAGGAAGGGCTCTTCCCCTCTGCCTTCCTCCCCCAAAATACACTTTTTCAGAGCAGATTCACTTTGAAAAGCAGATGTTCCCGGGTGTGGAGATAGATAGAACAGAAGTGGCTGAAGAACTGGACCACGGCTAATAGAGGTCAACCCACAGCCTCACCCTGAGGGCTTCCCCCAGCTCCCCTCGGAGGTAGTTGTCCTCGTGGCTGTGCTCCAGCTGCTCCATCTCCTTTTCCTTGTACAGGGGCACGCTGGTGATCTCCAGTGTGTGAATTCCAGGCGCCGCCCTGCCCCTCACAGTGTGCAGGTAGCTCGTCCCGTCCCTCTGGCGGATCTGGAAGGTTCCGTCCTCGTTGCCGCGGGAGATGACGTAGCGCACGCGGCGCGTGAGGGCCGCGATGGCCGGCAGCAGCTCCAGGATGTGCTCCCGGCTGTCCAGCCTGGAGATGTTCACTCTCACCTTCAAGGGACTCTCCATGTCCAGGCTTCCCGAGCTCATCTGCTCCAGCTGGAGGAGGGAAGAGTGTTTAGAGCAGAGGAGATGAATAATCAGGATAATTAATAGTTTCTGCCTCGATTCCATACAGCACACCCTGTAAATCCTAAAGGCTTCTCACACAGGCCTTAAAAGGATGATGAACAGGAGGCTCTGACTTAAAATTATTTTGAGAACCTGTTTAACTTCATGCTTGCAAAGAGGCCACATAGAGGAGTGTTATGAACAAGTGTTTGAGATCGTTTAAAAAAATCATTGGCAAGGGCATCAGCAAAAGCCAGATTTAATTTTCGAGGCCGAGGCCTAACGAGGAATTCTCAGATTGCACTGCAGCCTGGAAAGGAGGAGGGGGGAATGCACCACCACAAGGAGAGACCTGTGTTTACCACTGCAGTAAAGACCACCCAGAGGCACAGGTCTTATGTTTTTATGACCAACCTCACAATACAGAAACACATTTCACAACACTGCATGAGAATTCCCTGAAGCCCTCTCTGAAAATTCCATACTGTACCATTATGTAATGCAACTGTAAAAGCATAGTGAAAATAAGGAAAATTGTTGGACAGGAGCAAGTAATGCAGTGTTTTAAGTACTTGAATGCCATAGATGACAATAGTGGTAAAAAAAGTATGTATTTTTTTCACATAGTTTGTGGATGTCACTTTTACTACCTAGAAAGTTCTAGGCTAGAAACTGAAAAGGCTAATGGTATCAAAAAAGTGTAATAACAAGATGTAGCAATTACAAACTAGATATGAGTTCCTGTAACTTACCCTTACATATGTATTTTGTGGGCTTTGTAAGCCCACAAAATGCAGCAAGAAAAAAAATCTATCTGAAGTGTAATTCTCTAAAAACCTCATCAATTCTGCAAATATTGGACTTCCACCAGCCGGGTGTAATCCCCCACTACTGTGAGCAACCATGGAACAGACACCAAGACTAAAATGATCTGTAAGGAGATCTGTTTAGCTGTCCCAGACCATAAATGCTGTCCAACCTCCTCCTGGCAGCAGAACATGTTGAAGACATGATCAGTTTCCTAGCTCTCTGTAATTATAGGAGAATTATTTCCCTGAATGTACTCTGAGGAACTAGACCACATCTCACACTACAAAGGAATCTTTACCAGCTTTAAAAACTTTATCCTTTCACACCTGTTGATGTGTTTCTTATTGTCAAATTATTACTGCCAGCAAGACCTAAGTGAGGCAGGGGGAGAAAAGAGATTTTCACCGTTGAATGTGGCCTGTTTAAAAGATTTCCTCCATTTACTACTCATGTCATATCTCCGAAAATACCTCCAAGACCATTACAGTGCTTTTTAATCCCGGTACATACAGTGTTAGCACTTCTCCTCTTCCTGCTGTCTTTTTTGGAGTAGCCATTGATTTTGCACTCATAACACACGTCAGGGGACAAAGCATTCTCTTTATCAGCATCTCCATCCACTGGCAGGTACTGGCCTGTGTTAAGTCCCATCCCTGAGACACAGTGCCTGTGGAATGAGAACATGTGTTTTAGTTTACTCCTCGCAGTTTTAGGAACTGTCTCTGCTAAATGGAGTGCGTGTAATCTGTGCCACAGTGTCTGTATCCCCTTCCTTGCCCTTTCCTCAGCAGGAGGGCGGTGCATTAATTTCCTTCACACTAGAGTCGAAATACAAATGCTGGCTGAAGGCTTTGAGCCTGATATAATTTTCGCTTACAAGTTCTACAGGGAATGCAAACAAAGCCAGCCTGCCCTGACCTTTGGCAACTACAGAATTTACCCATTGTTCTGTACCAGAAGAAAGGTAATTTGTGTTAATGTTCCGGATGGACCAGTGATACTCAAACCCTGTAATTATCTCAGTACAGATGGCACTTATCCTTATGCATTATCAATCCTCACTGAGCAGGTGAAGGAGTTCATGTGCTGAGACTGGAGGAGAAAGCAGAACTCGTTTAATGTTGTTTATATCCTACATTTAAAATTAATGCCATGTTGCGTGTACAGACGTATATTTTTCTAGTTTCTGGATATTGTCTGCAAAACTAGAAAGGATTTAGCAGCTTGTCCTTCATTTGCACCTGTGCACCTTCTGAATGTGTCTTTGGTGAATGACTGCGTGGAGGTACTCACCCTTGTCCAACTCTGTAATAGCCAGGTGGGCAGCCACAGAGATAGCCACCTTCAGTGTTGGAACAACCATAATTGCAGGGGTTCTTGGCAGAAGAGCACTCATTGACATCGTGGCAGGCATGGGAGAACTGGTCGTAGGAGAACCCGGATGGGCAGACACACCTGTAACTTCCCAGGGTGTTGTAGCAAGAAGCAGAGCCACACGTGTGGGGATTGGAGCACTCATTTTCATCTGGTAAGGAAACAAAAAAATATTGGTGTGTTCTAGTCTGAGAGACAACAGGTCAGCATGAAGCACCTAACAAATCAGAACATCTGCAAGTCCCAGGGCTCTGCTACATCCCTGACCTCATCATCCCAGAGAGACTTGGTTTCTGAAAGAGAAAAGGGGTATCGTCTTCACTTGTGGGTGTTAAGATACAGAGAAGATGACACCTTCAGCCAGTGTGATTTGTTCTGGTTTCAGGCAAAAAAAACCAAAAAAGGTTGTGGTATGGAAAGTCATGTTTTGATAGTTGGTGTCATGGTTATTTTATTGCTCTGAACAAGATATTTCTCTAAAACCTGTAGGTTTTCCTCACCAAGACCACAAGTGAATGCTTTGCCACTCTCGCCTGCAGGCACTTGGAGGGAGATTCTTTTGAGGACTATAATTTACAGAAACTCAGCTGGTTTGGGGTTTTGTGGGAACTGTTTGTTGTGTGTTCTGTCACTCTCACCCCAGTCCTTTGCTTTCTTTGCTGAAGAGCAGTATTAAGTCAGGAGTGAAAACTGCCTGGTGTGATACTTAATGTTAAAATGGGTGGAATAAACTAATTCTTATGTCTGGAAACAGGACAGTAGGATCAGCCTATATGAAATGTATGGTAGTGCTCACAGTTTTCCTCTGATTATGACATCATTGACAGAAAACCATGAAAGTGAACCTGAAAAGGTAAACATTATGTATTGGTCTTTGTGAACAGCACAGAATGATATTGTTTCTGTGTGTACTGATTTTTATTAAAAGAAAAATATCCCACATTTCATTTTAGCTTAGTTCATGAGCCACAGAAAGTAAGTGACGGATTGAATGAGCTAAATCTAAACAGAACTACTGAGCTTCCTAATTTGTCCCATTCCCTGCACAAAGAACTTTAATGCTGGCCTCAAGACTGTATTTTGGAAGTAGGAAACCCTTAATGGTTTTCTTGATTTTTTTTCTCACCATTTGCTTTAGATGCTATTCTGTAATATTCTTAAATTGCTAATTACAGTAGTTCTTACTAATGAAAGGTATGATTTTTAATGCTTTTTTCCCTCAGCAAAGGTATTTGCATTGGTACTTTGAGGAATTCAATGAACATTCAATGACAGCGATTTTTTCACAGAAGAAACAGGTCAGAATTTAAACCTTTCTCAGAAAGCTAATTGTCACAGCAAGTTTCAAAAGGCTTCTGTCTTTGATTTATGCTGGGAGTAGTAAGGGTATGGAAGTAGGAGGAGAGAGATAAAAAAGATTTGTGTTTGCACACCCTTTGTTCTGCTCATTCTTGCCCTTGCCTGGTGCTGTCACTAGAAACTCTCTGACACCTTTGCTGTTTAAATGCCCTTTTGTGTTGTTTCCTTACCAACACACTGATTCCACTGGTAATGCTGGATAAATCCTTGTGGGCATCCACATCTGTATCCACCCAGGATGTTCTGACAGCCATGCTGGCACCTGTGGTTTCCATCACACTCATCCACATCTGTGCATTCAGAGGGGAAGCAGAACATGACACAGGATTACACTCACTGCCAAACGCTGGTGGATCAGAAGTTTGTTATGACCCAGCCATGTGCTCTGGCAGTCCAAGAAGCAAAATGTGTCCTGGGCTGGGCCCCAGCGTGGGCAGCAGGGCAGGGGGGATTCTGCCCCTCTGCCCCCTCAGCTGAGACCCCACCTGCAGAGCTGCCCCAGCCCTGGCCCAGCACAGGGAGGGCCTGGAGCTGCTGGAGCCAGGCCAGGGGAGGCACCAGGATGGGCAGAGGGATGGAACAGCTCTGCTGGGAGGAAAGGCTGCGAGAGCTGGGGTTGTTCAACCTGGGAAAAGAAGGTTTCAGGGAGACCTTAGAGACCCTTCCTGTGCCTACAGGGATTCCAGGAGAGCTGGAGAGGGACTTTGGACAAGGGCATGGAGTGATGGGACAAGGAAGAATGGCTTTAAGCTGAAAAAGGGTAAGTTTAACCTGGATGTATAGAAGAAATTCTTCCCTGTGAGGGTGCTGAGGCCCTGGCACAGGGTGCCCAGAGAAGCTGTGGCTGTCCCTGCATCCCTGAAAGTGTCCAAGGCCAGGCTGGAGGGTGCTCGGAGCCACCTGGGATAGTGGAAGGTGTCCCTACCCTTGCCAGGAGGTGGAATGAGATTGCCTTGAAGGTCCCTTCCAATCCAAGCCATTTTGTGGTTCTCTGATTTATAAAAGAGGACAACTCTTGTAAGACAGAAGGACCATGCAGATTGCTCTTTTGGAAAGCCTGGAAGTCAACTAATGTTGAGTTCTTTCTATCAATAATCTGATTTGAGCTCTTGAGCCTTTTCAGTGCTCAAATTTGGAGAACAAATACTATTCACAGTAATCCCACATGATGATGCTTTGGTAGTATAATGCTTAGAATTTGAATTTTTTTTTAAATTTCAGTTTTAAACCACTACTTAGGGCTAAACTTTCAGTTTCCTGAAATATACAATAGTGTTTGAATGTCAAATTTGGATGTCTTTGCAATTGAAAATAAAGAGCCACATAAAAAGTCTCTGAGACAAGTGTTAATAAAAGGAGACAAAGACAACTATCCCACCTTCCAAATTCTAAAAACTCAGACATCTTAAATTGTGTCTGCTATAGGAAATAAGTAGATTGTAAGCAACCTAATTTTTCAGGTACAGTATTCTAGTCTAGTAGAAAATAAAAAAATAACTCTTGTTTTATAGGCACGCAAGGACATATGTACTTTATAAGAACAAAGTAAACTGACAGGAGATAAATCTTAGTAAAACTACAGCTGCATATATTCTGGGCTGCCATTCTAGAAATAGGCTCTAAATACCAATTCCTGTTTTAAATGCTGTATCAGAGTAGCTGGTATTTTGAGAGGTCATAAATTTCTTCATGTGTGCTCCTGCATTTCTAATTCTCAGCAGCCAGGTGTCCTCGTACTGCCTTTTATTCTTTCTTTGCTCAGTACCTGAGGCCCACTGAGAGGTCTGGAGCTCTCACACAGAGATTTCCTGACTGAGGCTTCCTCTTGGGCCAATAGAGAGAGAGACAGAAAGCTCATCAATATAACCTCTATTTTAACTGTAATAATTGTCTTTCTGAACGTAGTGAATTTGCCTTCTCAGTGTGTAACTCTGTGGTTGGAGAATAAAGTACAGAACTTAGAATCTAATCTTAGATACCCTCAGGTGGACAATTACAATGAGTCAAAACAGAAATTGTACAGAGACTCTGTTTAGACATATGAAGACAGAAATGTAAAAAAACCCCACAACTACTAGACTTTTAGGTGCATAAACCTATGTGAAGTTGAAGTGGCAGCCTGAAAACAACTGTTGAAGAGTTCAACTAGACAGTCACCTTTTAATTCGAATTTCTGTAAAAATTACTCAAGACAGTATGTTCTTGCATATGCTTATGTTATACTTTCAATTAGTCTAATACTTTCCAATTTCCTTTTGTAATTACTTTTACTACGGCTGGTGCTCTGCTTTATCTGTCTTTGACATCAAATGATTCACTAGAAACTGCAGTAAGGATTTGCACCATTAAAAAATCTGACTGTTCCCAGTTACCTTCACAGTTTAATCCAGTAGAATCCAGAGAAAATCCCCTTTGACATTCACAGGTAAAACTTCCAGGAGTGTTTTGGCAAATTCCTTTTGATCCACACAGTGATGGATGAGAACCACATTCATTGTTATCTTCAAAACACAGAAGAGAGAGAAGAAGGTTTGTTTACCTTGTGGCATGATTTTAGAAATGTTCATATAACATTTCTTAAGAGAATGAAAGCCACAGAGGTGCAACATTTTATTTTGTAGTTTTCATTTTTAAATGCCAGATGAACTGGAGACTCATGCACAGGTATGAGTAATTATTAAATTGGAAGTGCAAGTTGTAATTCAGTTTTGATATGAGTGTGGAAGAGCTGGCACGTAATTGCTGATATTGGAAAAATGCTGCCCTTTTGTGTTAGCTGAACTAAAGCAGTTTCAGTTGGCAAGATTTATACATATGCTTAAGATCTGAAGACATCTGTATCTACTAAAAAAGAAAATGCAGTCTGGTTTTGGTTAACTACATTTTAAATGAGCTTTTAATAATTTATCCTTTTGTCTCCATGTGGTTATACTTAGAACATAATAACATGTATTAAATATGTACAACTCTCTATTAACCAAGAAAAAAGAAACAGTGGACAGACCGGATATACTGATTTTTTTTCTTTAGCTATAATTGCTACTTTTCAAAATCTGTTTCTGCCCTCTTGACACTATTGCTTTGTATAAAGAGCACAAGAGATAACTGAAAGTTGAGAACATTGTTCCTACTGAAAAATTGATGAAAGAAATCAATGTTTTTCTTACCAATACAAGCTGTGTGATGTTGTGTAAAACCAGGTGGACACTTGCATGTGAAGCCTCCAAGGGTGTTGACACAGAGGAACTGACAGTTGTGTTGTTTGGTTTGACATTCATCAAGATCTGAAAGTAAGAGATGTTGTCTTAAAAAAGTCAACAAAGAAGCACATTCAGTCTAATTTGATAAAAATACCACACTTCAAAACCACTTCCTTTTAAGTCAAGTTGTGACCAAATTAAAAGTCAGTTTGTATAACCTTTTTTACCTTTACATGTCTTTCCATCTTCCTGAAGGATGTAGCCCCGGGGACATGAGCACTGGTAGCTCCCTTCTGAGTTCTTGCAGATAAAATTGCATGGTCTGGGAGACTGGGAGCACTCATCAAGATCTAACGAGAGGAAAATATTAAGCTATCTTTTGTCCTCATCTCTTTGACAGAAGGATGTTTGCTACACAGCACCACACTTTAGAGAAAAATGCTCATAGAAAAAAGCTCCCCATTCACATTTGTTTAGGGTTCCTATTCCTTTCTCTATGAATGTGCTTTTGTGGAGTTTATATTGAGTTGTCACTACCATGACAAACTGTCTGTCTTGAAAGAGTGATACATTAGAATGACAGTGGCATTGGTATTTTCATCTAAGCAACAAGTATTTGTTTTTCTGGCATACTATGACACATCTGTCAATCAACAAAAAAGTGGGAAAACCTTGGACCATGAAGCAACGAGCTGGTTTGTCACTTGAAGTGGATACACAACTTCAACAAACTTCAGTGACCATTCTACTGCAGGAATACTGCCAGCAGAGCTAGTTTCTCAATTTCCTCAAATGAAATACAAAACCAGAAATACATGTTAGAAAAAGAAATAAAGGACATGACATAAAAGAGATAAAGAGAAAAAAAATGGTTCGCTACGAGGGTTTACAAAGGTTGGTACATCACTATGTCACAACTAAGAAATTAACTGATGATTAATTGACTGAATCTTACCATTGCAAGATGTGCCAGTTATGTCAGTGGTATAGCCAGCTTTGCAAAAGCACCGGAAGGAGCCCATGGTGTTAATGCACTGCCCATTCCTGCACAGGTTTGGCAGGACCTTACATTCATCAATATCTGTATAGAAAATATTAAATACATCATGTCTCAGTTTTAAGCTTGACTTTTTTCTTCTCTTCCATTTTTGCAGAGTTCCTCGTCATCTTGCTTCCAACAGGAACTTTCCCCCTTCTCCCTCTTTAAAAATGGATCTGAATCCAAAGCCAGACATCCTTCAAATTTCATTACTGTTCTTTGCACCAACACCTTCCTGCTGTTTCACTGAGTACTCAGATTCCAGTTTTGCTAACTCCAAATACAAACCCCACAGAAGTGAGTTTTCTTATGACCACTTCCATGTCAAAAATTATCACCACCATTAAAAAATACACACTAGCTTCTGCTTCCTGTGTGGAAATAGTACCTGCAAAGCATTGTGAGACCATTGTTAAATAAGATGACTGTTGCCTTTGCCATGTGTCCAACTTTTCAGCAATACAAAAGTTTGGGATAATTTCTAGCTTTTAGTTACTGGTTGGTACTTCCAACCAGATCCCAATCCTGAAACTTCTGCACAGCTGTTATGTTTGCAGCTACTGTCCAACGTGTTTTTAATTTCTGGTCTCTCAGCATTATCTGAAAAATCAAACTCTGATGTTTAACAGGAAATTCTCCAAAGGAACTTCAAAGAGAATTCTGCTTTTTTTTAAGTATGTGAGCATATTCTTTTCCCCTTTTCTGCCTCTTTTCATCCCTGCAAATACCTCTTCCATCTGTGGTGTAGCCTGGTCCATGTGGACAGAGTTTCTTGTAGTGGGTGGTTCCGGGAAGGGGGCAGAGCCTGCACTGGTTCCCCCAGCCCCGGCCTCCGTCGCAGCAGCACTCGGATCTGGTGACGAGGTTCTGGCTGCTCGAAGCCATCTGGCACATGGTCTGCAGAACTTCAGCAAAGCAAAACCCCCGGCGATTATCTGCAAGGAAGAAGGAGAGGGGTTGAAATAGAGAAGGAGATAAACATCTGCTCCGTTCAGCATCTGGAGTATTGTGCTGGCTCCCTGTCAATACATGCAAGCACCAGAAATTATTAGCTACCATGAAGCCCATCTTGAGTTAGCCTTTCAGAATTGTTGTGTGTTCTGGTAATACGCTGCCATTCCAAATATGTTCAAGACACCCCTAATGTTCAGTATCTGCATGAGCTGGGTAAGAGTTTTCCTTGCAGGAAAGTTTTCCCCTTGCCAGTAAAACAGTCTGTGGGCAAAACTGAGTTTCCACTTAAGCTGGCTTTGCTGTGTTTGCACTTGAATTATTTATTTGGAGTGGGGTTAGAAGTTTGTTTTGTTTGTTTTACTGGCCAAAATGACACGTTTGATCATCTGTAATTATCCTGATGTGGTTTTAATAAAAAAAACCCTTACAACTTAAAAGTGTATATCCAACTCAGTACTTTTGCAGCAGTATTCCTAAATTTTGTTGGGAAAAAAAAAAAAAAATTGTATGGCCTTGTCGTTGGTATGCTCCTGTCTAATACTATTTTAATTTTTAAACCTTTTGGTTAATGCTTGTCAATAACGAAAGGGGAGAAAAGCTTTAAAGTCATGGGGCTCCTACAAGTTTCCTTCAAACAGGCAGCTGAGGAGAGAAGAAATCCCAGTTTCCAGTGCTCATAGAAACCCCAAATCTTGCAGAGATTGTATCTTCTAAATAGGCTATGTCACCTCTGTTATTTCTTGATTAAAATGGAGACATTGTCAGTTACTGATCTGAGAATTCTTACATTTTTGAATGAGAGATTTTCTTTTTTTCTCTCAAAGCTAGTAGTGATCCCTCAGAATGTGTAAATGTATCAATATTCAGCCGACCTCCTCTTTCAAAAATGAGGAGAAGAATCTGCACATTTCTTACAAGAATTACGCAAAAGGCAAACTTTGGCTTCAGGAAAGACTTAATTAGTCCACCTGGTAACTTAACCATTCACATCAAATAGAGCTGTCCTCACTGAAAGTGTCAGTTCTGTGAAAGAGAGTATGTGCTGTAGTAATTTGCAAGACTCTGCAGATTTCTGTTCTCCCAGACAGGGATATTGTGCAGGTCTTTAGTGACAATATGACCTTAAAAACACATAAATGCTTTATCCCCAGTTTGAGATGTGGAATGAATTTTAATGTGAATGGAATATAAAGGTTTACACAATGTATTTAAAACAGTGTAATCCGTGATTTAATACTCGTGCTATAATTCTGAAGAAATTCTGTGTTTCTGACAGATCCATTTTTCATTGTAATTTCTAACCGAGGAAACTCAAAAGGAAAAGCAGCAAAAAGCAAACCCTCCCAAGGCAGAAAATAATAAGAGAATTACATATAAAATATAGGAAAGCAATAATGACTTCCAAACAGGGTATTGCCTTGGCATTAATGACTGGCTGGAGTTAACAGACTGCAGTATTCTCCTTCCATCTGGTTCTAATCCTCAGGAAATACTCTGCACTTCAGTGTTACTGCTTAGCCATGAAGTCACCACACTCCTGATGACAATTTACAGGGAGCTGGTTTTATAGTACTGGTATAAGATAATATTTATGCTTTTTTCCATGCAAGAATATGAATAACTACATCCTTTCAGTACTTATGTATACTTGAACATGGGTCAAGAAAAAGTAAATTTTTGCAGTTCCGTTTGTCTCCCAAAAAGGGAATGATTAATTTCGTAGTGCAAATGACAAATGCGAATGCATTGAAAAGAAAATGCAGGTTGATAAACAAAAACCCTCCATCAGCATTTATCTGCAGGCCTGCCGCAAAAAAAAAAAAAATCTTGCAATTTTCTGGTAAAACAATAGTATTTTATGTCTGAATTAAAGGTGCAGAAAATTCAGATGCCTAGTTGCAATACGATGCTTAAGATCACATTCTGAATAAGCAATCACTTAATTTTACTCGGCATCCATTTTTGATTTATCTCAAGGTGATTAAATTCTCCTTCTTTAAAAATCCCCGTATTTTGTCTACATTTATGTCCTATGGAACTAAGACATTTCTATGTGAGGCCCGATGGCTACAAGCTGTTCTTTCAGATTATTATTTAATAATATTATTTAACATTATATCATTATTTAATTAAGAAGTGTAATTACTTAATTTCTGTCAATATGAGAGCTGTTAGGTATGCAGGAGCCAAATTTTCTCTCTGCATTGACACTCTAACATGAGATGAAATGTGTACAAAAGAGGTATTTACCAAGGCACTCAATGCCTGATGGACTTGACAGGAATCCTTCGTTACATTCACATCTGTAGCTCCCAACAACATTCACACAGCGACCATTTTCACAGACTCCTGGCTTGGTGCGGCACTCGTTTTCATCTTTACAAAAAATATAATATAATAATAGTAATAAAAATTGTAGTAAAAAAAAGAGCAACAATAATAAGAACAAAAATAAAATATAACGGTAACAATAATAGTAACCACAACAACAAAAATAATTAATTGCAAGGAAATGTATCCGACTCTAGAATACAAAAAAAATTCCGTGTAATATTTTAAAAATATTTGCAAGACATGGAAAATCAACTGATTAAGCCTGGAAAGGGCTTTCCTAGCAATGTTATCCCATTCCATTCCTTCTGTACTTCATTTAAGGATGAAAGGTTTAATGCTTCACAGCTCATAAGAAAAGATATATAAATAATAAGAAGAAAACACTTGCAGCAGAGCAAGCTCCAGTCACAACATTTACCTGGCAAGTAATGAAATAAAATTGCAATACATGCATGATTTGAGTGACAAATCTTCACTTTGTAATCATCAACAGTTTCTAAAGACATTTGATCTCTCCTGCAATAAATCATATTTCAGTGCACTTAATATTTCCTGAAAGTTTACAGTCTTCATGTACTTTCTTCTGTAGATACTGGATGCAAGCATACTGTAAGCAACTACACAACTTTCTTAGATGCTTAAAATGACCCTCAGAAAAAACCTCAGGTGCTTTAAAGGCAGAATTACATGTCGAAAAAATGGACAAAATTCTTGTTAATGTAGATTATTTTCCCTGAAATAAAAAAAAATCATAAAGATGTCCAGAGGAGAGTAGTCATTCTCTTGCTGAAGGAACATTGCTATAAAATACTTCAATTTAAAACATTCACTAAGATGGGTGTTTAATTTTTTTTTCCCCCACAGAACTTTAGAATGGTCTTGGGTTCTTTTCTAGATACCAGAAGAAAGTCCAATCTGCTAAAATATAGCTATTGTCTTCCCCTCAACTAATTGAGTAAATGATGGAGGAAAGGTGTTTGTTTACTTCCAGGATGGAGAATTGTTTTGAACTACAGCAGTTTCCGTATCTTTTGTTCTTTATGGCATTTATAGGTAGTTTCACAATCTTGGAGAGCTAATTCTTTAAAGAAGTGACACATTATTTATACTAACACTAAAGGAAATGCACCTTTTTACTTATTAAAATCTTGCTTCCTGCCCATAAACTGAGGTCTCATTTGTTTGGCAAATTAATTTTTTAGATGTTACAACTGTCTGAAAAACTTTTGGATTTAGTTGTAGAGCAATGGAGTTTTTCTTCTGAAATCCTTATTAGTCATTTAGAACTACATCGAAACAAAATAAATAGTTTAAGATTTTGGCTATCATTATATATCGTAAGTGTCCTTCATGAATTGTTATTTTCTGATTTTATATATATATACACAAAGAATTTTTAATCTGTTTGCTTGTGTGTATACCTTCCTCCCTTTCTAAGCTTTACCTGTACATCCTTCTCCATCAGGTCTCTGGGTCATCCCAGGAGGACAAAGGCACACAAATGTACCAATCAGATTTTTGCAAATCATGCCTCTTGATTCACAGTCATGGAGACCTTCAGCACACTCATCTAGATCTGGAAAAAAACATTTATATTTTGTGTTTAAACTTCCTTCCAGTAGATACAGTTCCTGAAGACAAATACTTTCTCAAGAGGCTTCCCTAACTAAAAAGTACTGAAGGAAAAGTCCAAAACCGATGATTATTTGCAGTTACCTCAATCTTTGTGAACTGTATCATCTTGTCACATTAAAGATGAATTTCACCATTGTGACATTCTTGGCTTTGCAGTCCCCATCGAGGGTTACACTTGATGACAAAAACACTAAACACTGCTTTTTTTTGAGTTGTGAAAGAGAAAATCATTACTTGCTGGGCTGTTTTTTTTACATTCCACTGAGAGGATGAATGCAAGGTGCACAGAAGTATTTGGATTATGTGTTGGTGATGGAAGGTGGGGAGAAGTTTATACATCAGTCATTACCTTTGCACATCTTTTTGTCCTCCCTTAGTTCATATCCCACTGGGCAGGTGCACTCATAGAAACCATAAGTGTTGATACAACGAAAGGCACACAGCAAGGGGTTCTGAGCACACTCATTGATATCTGAACAGAGAGAAACAAAACAGCCATTCTCTACTAAGTTTCAAAACAATCACCAAGAAGGTTTTATTACGCCTGTGCTTCTCTTGTCAGCTAAAATTATCAGAAAGGTAGTAATTCAAACCATTAGCTTTTGAGTAACTAAAGAAAATTGAACAATGCTCTGCTTAAGAAGAATGGCATAGTATATATGTAGAACTAGTATGACAAGTTAGGACAGGCCTATTTTAGATTTTTAGTATATGCTCATTTTTAATGTACTCTTGTGGTGACGAGAAGTGCCAGCTTCAGAAACAAAAATAATTACGATCCATAAAGTATAAAATTTGTGAGAATGCCCCAAAATGTAGTGTGAGAAGTCTTGTGATAAACTAGAAGTTCTGCTTAAATCAATTCGGATTTCTCTTCCAMTGATGTATTTCAAAGCACAGAAACCTTTTCTTCCTCTGAGTTATTACAGCATGAAAGAYATGGCTAATAAAGTAACACAAATGCTGAGGACTGGACAAAAGCCTAAGGAAAAAAAAAAATAAAGACGACAGGTTACCTTCACAATTCATCATTGGGCCTGGCTCAAATCCTTCAACACAGCTGCACTCAAAGCTGCCAACCACATTAGAGCACGTTCCGTTTCCACAGGGGTTGCCAATGGAACATTCATCAGTATCTGTACATAATGAATAAATGCAGAGTGAAGAGAACTGGGAGGCACATCAAATTGTGTTTTAAATTCAAGTTCCAGTTCCTATAACTGCACACACCTATGCAATGCACTCCTGTGAAATCCAAGTTGTATCCCATGGGGCACTCGCAGCGGAATGATCCGTCAGTGTTGATGCAGTGACCATTGGAGCAAATTCCTGGGCTTTCAAGGCATTCATTGACATCTAAAAAGCAGGAAGACATTAACAGACATTTCAGTTGATGCATTGAAAAAGAAGCATTTAGAAAAAACTAAGCACCCTATTATGTTAGTCTTGAGCCATGCACTTCAAAAAATGTTCTTTTAACACATTTTATACATCAGCCTCTTGTCACTAGCAGCTGTGAGGAGCAAGCTGTCACATACTATAATATCCAAGTATAGTTTTACGTATTAATATTTACTTTTTATTATCAGAAGATTACCTACCTTCACGTGTGTCATCAATTCCAGGAATAGTTCCATGACCATATGGGCACAGGTCCTGAAAAGCAACTGTAGAGATACATTTTCTTTAAAAAATAGAGCAAGTGAGAGAAAGAACCAAGACAGATAGCTAAAGCCATCCAAAAAGGATACTAGTTTGGATCCCTACAGAGCAAAACCAATAAAACAGTATTTCTCTTTGTCTGTGGTTTCTTATATTTAATTTTATTCCTTTTGCTGACTGGAAAAATTGTCCTAGAAAAAGCCACTGAGAGAAAATGCCGAAAAGATCTCTCTTTCTAAGGACCAAAAACTGCAACAGCAATGTACTCTTCCTTTTCCTCCACCAACAAATTTTAAATTTTAAATGTTTACCTTCTTCTTCCTTTGGACAGAGCTCACAAGGATCACCCCATCCTTCTCCTGGCATTTTACTGCAGCAACACTTGGCCTTTGTGGTGTTGAAAGCCTTTGGCAGTGAGCACTTCCCATTCTCAAAGTTGGTGAAACAGAAGCTCTGACGAGTATCTAAAAGAAGAAAATACAGTTTTACAGAGCTAGAACCTTCTCCCAAGTTAGATGATGACTGTCTGCCCTGAGAGAAATAATGTAAGACCTGTATTTTTCATCCTTTTTTAAAAGCACGTAGCAATCCTCATAAAGATGCAAATTGGAAGCGATTTCTGCAGAGTATCTGTTACGTTTTAGACTGAGTTATTACATTCCTTATTCATGAACTTACCAAAGCACCTCCGCCCATTATCAGACAGCACAAAACCTGTGGGACAGATGCACTGGAAACCTCCCGGGGTGTTCGTACAGGACCCAAAGAGGCAGATGTTGGGATCCTCGTTACACTCATTAATATCTGTAAAGGAATGCAGAAACCTTCACCATAACCTCACTTGCTGTGAATTCCTTCGTTAAGAAAGATTATTTATTTATTTATTGATTTAAATTCATCAGCTTCCAGTAAAGTGCCCAACAGATAAATCAGCCTATAGGTTTCACTGACTATTTCAAATTAGAGCTTCTCACTGGCATGCACCTTCTGTTCTAAATACCATTCTCTGTTCTTCATTATATTTGAAATATAAACATTAAATAAATGCTTTCAGAATATATTTCCCATACAAAGAATACTTTTCTGTAAGCATAAAACATCCAAAAATTATTTCTTAAAATCTGTGTGTTAGGGGTTATTTTTTAATTAAAGCTGTACTTTTTTCATGCTGTCTGTTGGACTCTGTAACTGAAAATACAGCTGGTTATTAGTAGACACCTTTAATTGTATTTACATGCCCAGATGTTATTATTTAGCAGTCTTTTACTGCTGCTCTCATTGTGTTATTTAAAATGTATTCCTGTTCAATTGCATAATCTATAATATATTACTATTACTGTTTGAAGACAGTAAGATTTTTTAATAGAAGTATATAATTAAATATTATATTCAATAATTATGAAAAGTGTAAGCAAAAATATTAGTATTTAATATAAATATCAAGTGCCTGTAAAATTTTTCAGCTCAGTATCAGGTGTACATTCCCCATCTATACAGACAACAGACAAACCAGGAAATATAATACATTAAGAGACCCTTTTCACATCTATTATTCAAAACTGTATTTTAGCTTATCCTATTCTGCAAGTACTAAAAGGATATATAAGCCTTCTTGCTAGGGTAATTTTTAAAGGTAATTATAATCCGATAAATTATGAGATGTATTTTACTGATCTTCAAAGTACAACGCTTTTTGAGTCTTTCAGTAAGGAATACTGGAAGGACTATCACAGAGGCCTGTGGCTATATAAGCATTCTACAATAAAAGCCACACTGACCTTAACCAAAGTATAGGCAGGAACAGGATCTCTCCATGAAAATTAGCTCCATGGATGGTAAATCTCAAATTTGTAGTGCCATTTTTGCCCATATTTACTGAATTCTATGCTATACTGAGTTTTAGAAAACCACCCTGTTTTCAGCAGGTAAGAAAACAATGGAAATACCATCTCTATTGTTAGGAAAATGTAAATGGAGTGATGGAAGAAATCAGGTGGAACAGATTCTGTGATGTAACTTCTGAGAAATACTACCTTGGGTCCCATTTTCAGAAATTGCTATTAGGTATAGCACGTGGACGAAGCACTGCAGCACAATCTGGCATTTGACTGAACTCTGCAGGAGCTTCCCACAGGCAGGCTCTTTCTGTGTGAGGCATTCTAAGTCAGCTTATTCCAGAGAAAAGGGTAAATAATTTCCCAGTTGCTGTGACAGCTGTCAATATACAAAGCTCAGCAATTCAGCTGCACAGGACAGGAAAATTGCTCTTTTGAAGTGCTCGTTCTTACTGCAGTGGAAGGTTTGGTGCTAAAACTCTTTCTGTGGCCATAATGGAGAGGTGACCAAGCCAGTCTGTGGAAGCAAACAAGTCCTTTCCCCTTCATTCCTACACAATGGAAGGGAATATATCACATGGGTAGGTAAAAGCTACAAATTTTTCTGTGGCCCGGCTCGTTCTGGTTTGTCCTGCATATGATCACCCTGAGCTCACAAAGCAATCAGCCACTGCCAGCCCTCACATTGCAGACAGAAGTAATGGGTTCCCATAGAGCTGTTTGCATACAACACCAACAGAGAGTAACAGGGAACATGTGCTGCAAGAGCTGTCTAAATATTAATCTAAGTTTTAGTGCAATCACGTGTGATCATCTGGGCATTCCCTAGGAGCTCCAGCTTCAAATTTTCTGGACACATAGCAGAATGACAAAAGAATGCGAGCAAGCTGCTGGCATTCACTTTGGGCAAAAATCTGTCTGGCAGTCATTGATGTTCTCAGAAACATAAAGAGATTCTTAGAAGGTACGAAAGTGGCCATAAACAGTAACTTTCCTTGAAAACCAAAAGCTTTCATTATTTTATATTCGTGACTTTAGAACTGTAGCTGATTTGAATTCACCTCAAACATAATCACTAATATGGAGTCAGCAGCTGCCAAAAGAAATCATGAAGTTGGCAGGCAATCTGAGCATTGGTGGCATGATACAAGTGACTGAGAGAACTCCAGGGCTTAGAAAAATAAATCCTATTGTTCAAGAGAAAAATTTCAAAATGGCTCCTGTTCCTGCAGCCACACAGATTAGGTGGCAATAAGTCAAATCTTAAATACCCAATAAATTCACAGCAGTCCCATATTTTGCTCTATTGGAAAAGGGAGTTGTAACTTGGATTTATTTCTTGCTCTCTGCCACAGCACATCTTAGTTCAGCGCGTGACATTCAGCTCCTGAATGGCATTCAAGGCTTTAAGTGAGACCTCTGTGAACAAACTAGAACATAAAAATTGATGACAGGTCTGCTATATCCTCCTTCTCCTCCTGTGAATCTCAGCACCTGAGAGGCATTATACAAAAGGTAAAATAAGGAAACAGTTGTTAGAAGAAACTGATTTAACTGATTGTTCCCATAAGTGCCATAATTTTATCGAGATTTTTTAAACTTCATAGTCCTCTGAAGCCAAACACTTTTAGTTCATCCATTAATTGCCAATAATTACCTCCTGTAAAGATTATATAAATTAAGTGAGCACGTTTGTTTTATGAATTATATTTTTTTAAGGAGTGACTGAAAGATAAAATACTTCTCTTTTTCTAAAGTATTTTTGTTTGCATTTGTGAAGAAATCAGTGTCCAAAATACAGTACAATACAGTACAAAGTATTTTGCCTTCCTTTTTTAAAACCTCTTCCTTAAGACTTTTCATACCTACTCCCTGTCACTTTGATTTTAAATCAGGAAACATTCACAACCACTAGGGTTGCGTACAGCTGCTTTCCACCAAATTAGAACCAGATAAAATTTTCTAAATTGTTCAGAAACAGCAGTTACAACTTGCCTTACCAATACAACTTTCACTTTTTACTTCGTATCCTGGTGGACAGATGCACCTGAATGATCCTTCCAAATTTTGGCAGGTACCAGGAGAGCACGAACCAGGCAGTGCCACACACTCATTGGTATCTTTGGGGAGTGGAGGAAATCAAGAAAGGTTTAGAATCTTGTAATTCTTACGGTAACAAAACAGGAAAATACTGAAGGGCTCTGTACTAATTTTCTTTTTCTAATGCAATTAATTGCTTGAGGACCAACAACTATTCCAAAAAAGCCTGTTACTTCTACTGTGTTTTCATTTAAGTCACTATCATTCTCTTGTGATATTTAGACATTCAGACTGTATTGCTTCCCTCTACATGGGAGCTATGAGTTTATTTCAGTTCATCAGTACCTGAACATGTGGTTTCATACATACCAACACAATTCTTGCCATCCAGAGTAAGCTCATATCCTTCATTACACAAACATTTGAAAGAACCAATTTCATTGAAACACCGTCCATTTCTGCACACCTGACCAAAGAAGGAACTGCACTCATCGATATCTGTTTAAAAAAAATTGTAAAAAGTATCAAAATTAAACCCCAGAAGTGAGAGTTGAGTGCCAGCGCAGTATATACAGCATGTTATAAACACACTCAAGTTTCATTACATATTTCTGTGGAAAAGGTAAATTTTGCAGCAACAAGATAATGCTGACAGCTGGTGGAAAGTGACTCTCACTCAAGCATTAAGGTGTATGCTCCAGTTAAACCACAATTTTTTTATAGGTTATTTTACTTTCCAGGCTTACAGCATTACCTCAGTTACAGCATCTGGAGAGATTCAATTACTGCCAAGTGACTGCATGACACCAAGTCCACCAACAGAGGAGAAAATGTTACATGGAGTGTTCTGGATCTATATTTCCTCCTATAAACCTGCCCTGCCAGTCTCAGGTTTTGGACTGTGTAATTTGCCTTTCCACAGGATGGTTTTCTCCTTCATAACAGTTCTGAAAATGATGTTTTAAAATGCTTATTATTTTGTAGCGTTATTTTAATAATGCAGACTTAAAGGAGTACTGCATAAGGAAAAAGATGGATGAGGAAGAATAAACAAAAAGAAGACTGGATAAGCATCATGGTGTAAGAAAATCTTGTACTTTGCAGCAGACTCATCTTACTTTAACATTTTCTTTCCTGGATAAGGAGAGGATTTAAAATGCCTTTTTAAGATGTATTAGTTCTCTCCTGAAGCTGAAAGGAACAATTAGACTTTGCTGTGTCTTCCTTCTGTAGCAGAAAGGAGTGTAAAGCCTCCCTCTTTTGCTTATGCGCTCTGCACGAGGGAGAGGATCTCAAGGTTTATGAGCCTGTTCCTCAGCCCAGGAAGGTTTTGTTTGCTTTATCACAAGAACTTAGGCATCAAAGTAGTCCAAACTCATCAGATATTCTGGTGCCCTGTGCTTTAGGGAATGTGAAATAGCAATGCCTGTGTCAGGTCTGCATAACTCTGCTCATTTTAGGGGAGCAGATCTGGCAGGTTACAGATCAGCTGTCCTGACTTTCTTACTGCTGGTCTGCTACCTCTTTCACACCCTGTGCAAGAGGCAAGCAAAATGGTGAAATAAAGGAATGATTTTAAATTCATGAGGCAGCACTGGTGGTGGGATAGAACACATTGCAAGAGCTGCCTGTGGACTGTGCCTGTAGTCAAAGATGTGCTGTAAATACCACGGAATTCTAAAGGAGGTGATAGATGCATTAAAACATCAGTGAACTGAAAGGTTGCCCCAGTGGTCCACAGATATAGGATAATATTATGTCATCTCAATTGGCTGTAATTAAAGACCACTTTTGATTAGTTTAAAACATGACAGTAAGGATTAACCTCTAGGGCTGGTCGCAGTGGAAGCTACTGCTCTCAACTTTCTTCACATCGACGTCTCTCTTCTTGTTTAACTACACACCATCCTCCTTGGCATGCCAAGCCAGCCACAATCAAAATAAAAGCTTGGAGTACATCTCTTACCCACACAATCATTATTAGGAGTTAATTCAAATCCTGGATAACACAGGCAGTTGTATGATCCAACTGTGTTCTTGCAGGTTCCGTTTCCACACGGATACTGTTCACATTCATCAACATCTGCAAGGAGAGACAAACTGCATGTGAGAACTGGTTTTACCAGGAATTGCCTGTACACAATTACAACTGTTGCTGTTGAAAATGCAAATCACAGTTTGATTTATATATGTAAATATATTATGTCAATGTTATATCCAGAATTACAAAGACTGCCTAAAAAGATTTGCAAACATCCATTTTTAAAAGGCACTGAAGTTCACTGTCTCCTGCTGTGTGTTACAGTAATTTCTGGAGTTTCATGGGGATCTGGATTTTATCCTGCCAGTTCTTCAAAATTTTGCATTGTCAAAATGGGTAACTTTCCCAAATATCCTCCTCAGATCATCTGACTAATATGATTTTGTTTAAATATGAGAAGACTCTGGGAATATAGGAATGTGTACTACAATATGAATAGGTTTTAAGTATCTGTTTAAGGTTGAAATGCATGACCTTTTCATTTTAAAACCCTGTAGAAGTGATTATGAACTAAAAGAGCAAGAAAAACATTCTTATTGTTCAATCTTATTTCTTATACCATCTCTGTCATGTCATCATTTTAACATGAAATTAGCATAAATTTACATTAAAATGGGGATTCTGTTTTTTAAATGACACATGAACTCAACAGATTTAAACAATTGAAAAGTGTGTCTTTTCAGCTCCAAGCTCTATCCCTCTGTGATATATCCTATAAAACTCTCTGTCAAATAAACCACAATGGTGTATTTTTGGGGAAACGTTTCTTCAGTAAAATGGAGCTATCTCTGAACACACTGTTTTGTTCTGAGTTTTTTTCTCAAACTAATTTGTTTTTTGTCCCCTCTGAGGACAACTTCACACACTTTATTCACAAAAACCCCCAGAAGTGTATGAATCACTTTTTTAACGTCAATATAACCTATTGAAAAAATTAGACTCATTTTCTCCCCCCTTTCCCCCCACCAAAGACCCCACAGCCAAGCAAACCACACACAGAAGTGTTTTCTCTCCCTACCCATGCACATAGTCTGATCTTGGGATGCCTTGAAGCCATTGTGACATACACACTGGTAGCTCCCCTGCATGTCCACACACAAACCATGACTGCAGACGTTAGGAATTTCCAGACATTCGTTGCGATCTATAACAAAAACACAAAACAGATGGTGCACGTTACTGACCTCCATTATTTGCTCGTTTTACACAATAATGTTTTTACAATCCGTTATTATTATTAAAACCAGATTCAAAATTATCTATAAGTAAATCTGAATCATAACAAAACTTCATTTTACAGAAAGTGCTTGCCTACACAGCATGAAGTTAAAACTACTGTCAGGATTTGGCTGATACCTAAAGAATGTTCTTTAAAAATGTCACCCTGTCTTTTCTTTCCTTTCACTGGGAAATGTGGCTATAAAGCAGAGCAGCAGAATGCACAAGGTAACAGAAAATAAAGGATGCTGAGGGAAACACGCACATACCATTGGTGAGGTACAAACAGGAGAGAAAATCCATCTCATTTCTTACCAACACAGGCGCCATTGGGTGACAGCTTAAAGCCAGCAGCACACTCACAGCGATAGCTACCAGGGCTGTTGATACAGTCAGCATTTCTCTGGCACAGGTTGTCCCCGTTGCTGCACTCGTCAATATCTGAAACACCAAGAGTTCAGTCATCAGAAACCACTCCTGCCTCAGATTTACACTGTGCTGCCTGGATGTGCAAGAGGAAATTTCAGTCCTCCACGAACCATGGACAGCCTGACCTCAGCCTCGTGTGCTGGAATGCACACAAGAAGCAAAATCAACACAATTTCAGCCATGCCACCTTTTCGATGAAGGAGCATCCCATGAATCCAACTCACCACATATTGAAGTCACTTTACAATTTCAGACATCTGCGTAAAGAAATTTTTGTATTAAAAAAAACCTTCCTCTTTGGCCTTGAACTGAAAAAATAAGTGGCACAGTTTGCAACTTTTTAGGTTGCACATGTTAGCACATAATCCTCAAACAAATGACAAAACTCCTACTGACTTTATGACACACAAAACTTTATTAGCTTCTGTGAGTATCTCTGCCTCTAAAACTGTACTAGGAAGGACACAAGCTGGAAAAAATATCCAGGAAATTTTTCTTTAAGAAGTTCTAAGAACAAGAATTACATTTTCTCCCTAAAATAAAATAAAATAAAAGCATTTCACTGATACCCATTTAGAAGCTTGACAGAAGACAATTATTTATTTAATTATTTATTTAATACAGATGCATGTGCATCTGTATTAAAGACAAGCATTTAAAACTGATTTATGACCTCAAGCCCTACAAAAGCTCACAGTCGGTCTCTTAGATTTTGAAAATCACATGAATTAAATGTTCCACTTCCCTTTAGGATAAGCTTAAGGGGGCTAAGGAGAAAATAACATAATTTCAAATCACCTTCACAGACCAAGAGCAGGTCGTTGTAGCTGAATCCAGTGGGGCACTCACAGCGGAAGCTGCCAATCTGATTGATGCAAACTCCATTGGCACAGATTCCTGGGATTTCCTTACATTCATCAATGTCTGAAAGGGAGAGAAGAGCTACTTTAAGTACAGTTCATCATGTCTTGGTATACAGCAAGGATTCTCATTTTCGCTGTGTTTAAGGCTGAGTTGAGACGTGTTTGATCTACAGAAATCACACACAGGTTATAAATTCAAACATACACCCATTACCACAGAAAATGGCACACGAGGTTCAGGAAGCGATCAGAAGAGAGCTGTACTAAACATTGGACAAGATGCAAAACTGTTACAAATGTGCAGAGAAGTCTCACAATATTTTTGAAGGAAAAACCTTTTATCCTACTGATTAAAACTCAAAATCATGAACTAGGATGTCAGGCGAGCAAAATGCCATAATAAAATGCAGAAATTAAAAACAAACAAACAAACAACAACAATAACAAAACACCCCAGAAATATTTTACATAAAAATTGGTCTCAATTTATGTTACCACTGTAACTCCAAAATGAAATTTAACAACTTTAGTATATGAAATGTTTATTCTGCAGACACATTATGCAGGCACAAAGACATTATGCAAAACAATTTTTGGTTAAAATAAGACTGGTGAAACTTACCAACAGCTTTTCCAGTATGGATGTCAAAAGTGAAGCCAGGAATATTCCCACATAGGTTCTTGAACTCAACTAGAGCAGAGCAGAGAACAATGCATTTTCAGGGAATGTATAAATCTCCCAAGAATTACTTGCAGTCTTCTCAGGTACTCAAGAGTTGTTTCAAGCCAAATCTATTCAGGAGACCGACTGCCTTTTCTAGAATTTGTATTGAAAATTCGGACTGCCAATAAATTAATGCAAATTCAAATAGTAATTCATACTTTCCTCGAATCTTTGCAGACTTTGGCATATGAATAAATGTCTGATTTGAGACAGCAGCCATTCAGTTAGGTTTTGGTCGGTTTTTTTTAATAGAACTCCTGAAGGTTTATTCCTGTTTTCTAGGCATCTGTAGTGAGAATCTACAGCAGCATTTTCAAATATGAGAAATAAATATAATTTACCAGTACCTAGGCTTCTCTGACATTACTATCTATGTTATTTTCTGTGGAGATTACTGCAGATTATCTCCACTGAACTACTGAGCAGAATGGACACTGTGCTTTAAAAAGAGATGCTCCAAAAACCCCACGTTTTTTAATATGCTCCTTCTATATCCTCTTTTTCCACCTAGATAATGAAAAATGCTTGGCGTGAGGCATAAAATAAATTAAGCCAGGGTTTTCTAGGCAAGGTGTTTGAAATTGAATGGCTTTGCAACACACAGAGAAAAATTTCTAGCATGGATTCTATTAATTTTTGCAGAAGAGATATTAGTGGCAGAACAGTGCTCTCCAGACAAGAAGTTATCACACATTTACAGTAATTATTTTTTTTCTAGGTAGATATATAAAATTTCTACAATTTTATATTTCTATATAAATCACAATTATAAACTGTCAAAATTGTATAATACTACCAGAGGAATTTGTACCTGTTTGAGGGGAAAGAAGTAATTCCACTGTGAAGAACCAGTTTGAATGAACAGTTTGCAAACAATAACCATGCAGCTGCTATTCAGCACCTCCTAAGATCGTAACAACCCCTAAATTTTCCAGAAAAAGGTATCTCTCAATATTGAGTTTTCAAACTACTGCCTAGTCAGCATTTTGAGGTGTGTGGCAGGTATTGGTACATTCAGGGCATTAGGCCACAGTAAAATATGCTTCAAAAAAGTGAGTGAAATTTATAAAAACATCAGATTGACGTAAAATTCAAAGGGTTTCTGGAAGTTTAATATCTGGAGATGTCTGTGAGTGCTTGGCCCACTGTTGGTGCTGCTGAGGACCTGCAGGAAACCTCTTTATCCAACGGGAGGCAGAGTATGGAGCCTGCCTTTGATGAGTCTCTAAACCTGAAATGCTGACAAATTATTCTAGCAGCAAAGAAAGAAAAACAGGGAGACCCTTTCTGTATTCCTGCAACTAATGATCTTTAATCTAGAGCAATGGTAGTTTATGTCTTTACTGGCTGTAGTTTGAGTTTCTTGACCATCTACATTTTAATGGCAGCTCCTCAGCAGCTTATGATTCTGTAAAGTTTAACTACCATTATAAATTGAATAACTCTTGCCTCCTTTACACCAAACATCCTCATTTTTTAGCAAATTTAGCTGATCATTCAGCAGAATGATATTTGGCAAAATATTTTTCCCGCATTTAGACATTCTTAGTCATTTTTCTAAGCCAAGGAGGATCCAGTATGCCTGAACATCAGCATTATCTCCTTTCTTCTGTCCTACTGTTTAATGGCTGCTTGATGCTCACTCAGGTTATTCTTGCATCACAGAGGTGCCTACCACAGTGCTTTACCATCCAGCAATTTTCTGCTCTTTCATAGATACATCTTTAATACCTGTTACTAGAATAATTTAATACACTAACATATTTTACATACTACTATGTGGATTTGAGAGTTAGCATCTGGCTCTTCTCTGCAAGGACATTTATGTAATTTACTTCTGTCATTAAACCTGCCAGTAAATATATCAAACAAAACCAGAGCCCTGTGCTCACTACCCTGCCCTAGGTGGGCAGGGATCTCCTACTCCCATGATAAAACACCTCAGGTCTGGGAGGATGAAGAAGAGTCTCCAAGGATTGAAGGCCTTCTTTCATTCTATGTTCTGCTACCTCCATGCTTCATGCATTTCACTGAATTCAGTTTTTCACACTTTTTTTTTTTTCAGTTTTTACTGTGTAGAAAAACAGCATATTAATTACGTAAGGATTGTATGATAATGCATTTATACACAGTGCTAAAACATCCACACAAAAACATGCCAGAGATTTACCTTCTGGAAGCTTGGCTTTGCCTGAGTGGCTTTAAAAACATTTCAAAACCCCATTTACTTATCACTGCATTATTTTTTAGGACAAAAAGATCTGTCACGTAACAGGAAAAAAACCGGAAATCAGCTACTCCTGGAATTATCAAACCATGAAAGAATTCTGTAAATTCTGGGTTACCTCATAGCAGTGAAGCAGCTTTCTACATTTCTTTGGGTAAAAAAACAAACAAAGAAGAACTATTATCTCTGATTAAAGTCTAATGGTTATGATCTGCATAACGTGTAAATCCACTCAAAACAGTCTTTACTACTTAAAAGTCATCAAACAGAGACGGATTGCTGAGCATAAATATAGAAAAAGGAAGAAAGAACTCTGGTCACCAAGGAAAAAAAATGCAAATCCATTGGCATGTGAAGTTCACTTACAATCCTCATCAGAGCAGAATAATGCTCTTAATGGGCCTCTGGGCTCAGTCTGGTGACGTGGTTAAGGTCAGTGTCTCCCAACCCCTGCCTGTGATGCGTAGCCCCCACTCAGATTGTAAAACAACTGATTATAGACCATAAGTGCAGCTATTCAACCATTTACACTTGGAAGTTGTGTTTGATCCCTCACACAAATCCCTTTTCATGGTGAAGAAGGTCCAACCATGCCTGCAAACACAGTGAAGTCATTAAGAAGAGCTAACAAGGCAATATTGAAATATGTCAGGAAATATGTAAACCCCATAACTGCTTGGACGATACCAAGCAATTTTGGTTTTAACAAATCCTTAAAAGCTGCAGAAGTTTCTGAGATTTTCAGTGTCACCAGTTTAAAAGGAGAATTCTTTCTTCTACCCGAGAATATTAATTGCATGAATCCCTGCTAGCAGTTTGCAGTATTTTTCTCATCATGTTGTCACCATGATGACAATTTTATGACATTTAGATAAATGACTGTGGGAAAGAATTTCATGAGCTCTCTGTGTTAGCAAACATGTATTTCCTCTCTCATTTTTATTTCTATCTCCCATTCCTGCCTGGTAGGAACATTCCTTCATCCTCCTATTTAAGAAGGAAAATGAGAAGGAACAGGCTGTTTTCTATTCCTTTCAGTCCCATTTTCCTCCTCTTTACTGTGAGGTAAAAACCTTTCTTATATTACCTGTTGTTTACCTCATGTCACCAGGATAAACCACTTGGAATGGAAGTAATACATTCTTTACACTAAAATCACAACTTATTTTAAAATCACAGCACCAGAGGCATAGCTTTAGTGACACTAAACCAGTAAACTTGGGGCAAGTCAATTAAACAGTAAATTGAGTTTGTACAAAACACCTGAGTTTTTTAGTTTTATCTAGGCATCTTTGCTCTTTTTTTCAAATGTAAATAATCTTTCAGTGAATGTCAGCTTTCCTTCCAAGCTCGTGATTCTTTCACCAATGATTTTTCTGATTTGAGCTTTCAAGGGTGTTTTATTCCAGGAAATTAATTCCATAAAGACTGACTGAAAATGAACTGTCCTTTATCATTTTCACCTTCATTTACAGAAGAGAATTTTTTACTTCCCATTGCAATGCCCTACTTACTGGGCTTTTGCAAGCTCAGCACCTTCAGTAGAGGAAATGTGAAAGCAACCATGCTTTCACATGTAGATTGTGCTCAGATGTGAGACACAGCTGAAAAATCTAGAAAGGCTTCCTACAGTCAGTGATGAAACCCAATCTTGATGTTCTGACAGACTAGGACTATCAGGATAAATGTGTCTCCAGCTATCAAGAACTAAATTACACTCTCCTAAATTAATTATCCTGAAAGACAGACTCTGTATCTCTGGTCAGCCAGTATCTTCAACAGCAGTAGTACTGCTTAGTAAAACTTCTTTTGGGAGGAAATATTAACTTTAGTTAATAGGTCAAAGCAGCAGATTGGGAAAGGAAGTAACAAAAATGGGGTGACCACAGAAGGCTTTACCCATTCCTGGAGTAGGACACGGCTCACAAGGTTTGTTCCAGGCTTTCCCAATATTGTATGTGCAGCAGCACATCCTTTTGGTCACATTGAAGGGCAGTTCATTCTCACAGGAGGTTCCATTATAGCTTCTGTAGCAAAAGCTTTTCCTCATGTCTGGATGTGAGAAAAGAACCACTTATGAAGTAACCAACATTATGATAGCTGTGATATTATGTAAAATCAACCCCCTAGCAAACCAGACAATGATTCATTAACTCTGTTTTCTGAATGCAATATAAACACAGGCATTTAAAAATAATTTAAGGATTGATGTAATCTACAGTCTTTGTTTTAGACTTATGTGGCATTATTTTCTGTTTTCATTTAAAGACACAAGGGGGAAAAAGGCAAACTCCTAAAAAATCATAAACAGAGTGTAGATACTCATGAGAGCCATTTGTATGGCAAATCCCACCATTTGGAAATGACCAGTGAACAGTGAGCCCTGTTAGGGAGCAAGAGCCCTTGAATGCTGCATGCCACTCATCGGGCTCTCTTTCCTGACAACATGACACAACTGGGAGCTAAAAATAGTCAAAAAAAAAATACAAAGCACAGGGTTTGGCCCTCACACAGTCTGATATTCATGCAGTTGTAGCAAAGATGAAAGTTTGCATACCCATGCAGTTGTGCCCTCCGTTCACCTGCATATATTCAGGTGGGCAAATGCAGGTGTAGTTCCCCAAGGTGTTGTAGCAGGTGCCAGGGCCACAGACACCAGGGTGTGCAACACACTCATCAATATCTGGAGACCAAGAAAAAAACATTACAATTGACAATGGAGAAGAGGTCCAAGTCCAAGCAAATGTTTCAGAGAAATACAATCAAAATAAACCACGCTTCAATCAAAATAACACAAATGCTTCATTTAAAGACTAGGTTGGAAAATACAGCTCTGATTTTAACTTCTAAGTCTAGCCTTAGTTCTCTTAACTGCAAGAGAATACGCACCAAATAAACTCGAAGTTCTTGAACCTGCCACTGAAATAGGAGCAATTTAACTTCACAAAAGATATTCACACCTTCTTCTCACAGCAGGGTTAGTCACTTTTTAGTTTTTGGGTCAATTTACAATTTTAGTTCTAACAGTTATGAAAAATCTCAAACACAAAAGGAAAATCAATATGAACTTTACTTCACACTAAGTAAATTAAACTGCTACTCTCACACCCAACATGCAGGGAGCATAGTAAAACTTGCAGGGGACACAAGATGTTGAAGACAGAAATTACTAATAACCCCTTAGTTTACTGAATACACATGGCTGAGGCCTAACATGTAGAAATAAACATTATTATAGCCAAGTATTGCATTTCAAGCTTTGAGCTAATCGTATCACTGATGCCAAAGATAATGATTTTAGGGAAAACTCTAGGTAAGGGTGGGGTGTACCACACCCACTTAAGGATTTCAGGCTAAAAATTAGTGGTTTTCATATTAACTGCACTGTAACAGAGAAGGAGGCTTCAAGGTACTCAACCTTCACAGATTCTTGTCTCTTCACTGAGGTAGTAGCCTTTTGGGCATTCACACTGGAAGCTGCCAAAAGTGTTGATGCAATTTCCACCTTGGCAGAGGCCTGGCAGCTCCTGACATTCATCAATGTCTGAAAACAGAGGAAAGGAAACAAAAAAAAAAAAATACCTCACCATATTTTCATTCCAGAATGAAAAGAAAGAAGAGAATTTAAGTACTACCCTGAAATTTTGCCAGCTAGTAGCTTTGAACTGTCATGTGTGGTTTTTTGGGGCTTTTTTTTGCTTCTAAATTGCTCTCCAGGAATGTGTGGGCAAGATGCTCATTCTCTTCCATTCAAACAGCCCTTAAGGAGCAGTCTCAGCTTGTTAAGCCCATGTTCCATTGCTGTTCACAGGAATTTGGCATCTAATTCCTCACCCCTACCCATTTATTGGAACCAGAGCTGCTTTGTCTGATGAATATTTCCTGACACTTGCACCTTCTGCTGATGAGCTACAATTTTCATAAATGGCTTATCCTTCAGGGCCCAATTTTGAAATCCAGTAAAAGTAAGGAAGCACACAAAAGGTATGCACAAGATTGTTTTCCTACTGAAATGGTGTTGGATTTCTTCAATATTCTTTTACTGTGTGCCCTTTCATGTTGTTTTCCAATTCACATTAACAGTGGTTTTTGCTTTGCACTAAATATAATGATTTCTGAGAAATACAGTTCCTCTTCAAAGATGACCCTTTTTTTTATTATTATTACCAGTCATCACAGTCATTTATGAGAAACTCACCTTCTAAAATAATAGTGATGGGATTTGGTCTGAATCCTTCTCCTCCTGGACAGAGGGTATTGTATTCAGCTAAAGTAAAGTATAACAAGAGACACCATATCAGTCTCATAAAAATAAAATTATGACAACAGAATCATAAAATGTCACTTGTGTTTTAAGTAAGTGTTCTTCCCTACAGTCATCTGGCTTCTACTTTTTTGACCTATTCACACTAAATAAATCAAAGCCATTAGATTAACAGAAAAACAATGTAAGGTCAGGAGTTCTGCTTTCTTTTATTACCATCATCTCAGACACTCTGAAGGCAGGAATAATATTGATTTTTCCATACTGTGTCCTTACAGAGGCCTATATTTTCTGTTTTGATTAGTTCTTTAATATGTCAGTATGCCACTGATAAAGATGTTAAACTTGGAATTCCTACTATTATGAGGCTGTAAAGAACAACATACTTGACATTTGTGTTGCATAATTCATTAAAGAACTTCAAAGCTCTACAAAGCTGGTAACTATCTTTAGGTAACAGTTTTGAGAGTACACAAGAGTGACTTAGACACAAATACACAACAGGTATCAGCACTCTTCTCTGGAGAATAACAAAGCCCTCCAAATTAAAGCCATGATTTGAGTTCTAAGAATCATTAATTTATTTCTTTACCAGCCTGGAGCTGCTGAGCAAAAATGCCCAGCAGATGTATGCACTCTATTCCATCCTTATCTGCAAATTTCTTAATTTTTTTTTTTTTTTTTTAATGGGAGAACAGTAAGAACAAAATAAAGCATCCAAAACTACCTTTAGTATCACCTGGTGCAGTGGCAAGTTCCTTCTGAAGTTAGCACTGATTTATTACTGTGAGAACCAAGTCTGTCACACAAGACCAAAGCTCAGCGATGACCTGACCTGTGATGCTCAGCTCCACCCCTCTGCACCTCTGTCCCTCTGACAGTGGCAGGGAAATTGTCTTGCATGTCGAATGTACAGCAACACAGTTAAAGACTATGAATACTTTTTCCATCCCTTCTAATGTAAGGCAGCACCAGGAGAACATGAGAACATTTCCTTACTGCTGTTTACAGGGGGACAGGTCTCACAGGGATTCCCCCAGGCCCTTCCCAACGAGCAGCAGCACGAGGAACGACTGACTCCAACCCCAATCTCAGTGTTGCAGGACAGGCCCCCGTCCCCTCTTGGTCCATACTTCAGGTAGCAGCTGCCCACACGGTTATCTATGCAAAAAGCACACGTGATTACAGCTGCACACAATGATCCAGGCAAAGAACAGCAGGCATTCATCTGTAATTCCTTACCTGGAAGGAGGAATTCAGCAACATTGTGCTCTCGAAGTCTTTGGCACTTCAAGAACATTGATAGTTATTGATGTCGAGAGAGACAAGGCTAAAAAAACTACATAACAGGATATGCAGCACTGTGGAATTATTATTTTTCTATCCTTATTTGCATAAAAGCAGTGATTTCTAAAGTGACACTTCAGGAAGCTTTTACTTACCCACACAACCCACCCCAGTAGGATTCAGCTGGAAGTCTGGAGGACAATTGCACTCGTATCTTCCAGGAGTGTTTACACAAAGACCATTAACACAATTAATGGGATCAGCACATTCATCGATATCTAAAATAGGGAAGCTACATTCATAAATCTGCTCACTGGAAAAAAATAATAATTTTACTTTCTAAGACAACAGAGCAAGAAAATTTCAAATGCGAGTGAATTTTAGTTGAAACCAAAGAAAAGTTTTACAGATAATTCACCAAAGAGCTAAGAATAAACTTTGTCCATCTGCATATGTAAGAAGTCGCCCTTTTTTTCTGACATATTTCTGAAAAGCAGTGATTTACCTGTGCAGTTTCCCCCGGTCCGATCTAGTTCATAGCCATCATCACAGATACAACGAAACATTCCTGGGAGATTATTGCAGGTGCCAAACACACAAATATTCTGGAAGGAGCATTCATCAGTATCTGAAGAAATACGTTAAGAACAGAAAGTTACATAGCATTACTCCATTATTATTAGTATTATTGTTATTATTATTGTTGTTATTGCTATTATGTGTCACATGACTAAAAGCAAAAGGAGACACATGCAAAATATTTTAAAAACTAATATTTTTGAGGTCGTGTAGAATGCCACACAGAATTTTTATTTGTGAATTTGTAAAGAAAGTGTAATAAGAAGAAAGAGAGGGTGTAGGCATCAACAGTCACTTATATCTCCTTGGAGCAAGAATACAGGAAAGATAGGAATACAGGAAGCAAGAATTATCTGTGATTTTCTCAAGCCCACATTAAAATAATTATGTAGTAACTACAGACAGATGAGCTAAAATGCCTACATGCTCATCTAAATTGAAGATGAAATCAAGTTGAAAGACACACTGACAGAAAATTGGATGATTTTGTCAGCTACAGTGTAGAAAAGAGTTGAACACTGACAGCACAGACTGCAGAGCCATGGTTTTAGGCACAAACTGTAAAAGACTTCTGAGTTGAAGGTAGGTAGGATAAGAGTGGAAAAAAATCCCTCCATGTACTGTCAGACAGCAAGATTTTTTAAGCTGCCAGAATAAAGCAGCTGTGGAAAAGGCAAATGCAATTCTGGCACACACCAGTGAATTATTTTTAGCAGAGACAGGGAAGTGGAAAGAATGAATATCATTTTACAAAGCACAGCCAAATCTTAATTTGAAATTCTGAGTACAGTGCTCTACTGATGAACTAATTTTGCACAAGATGTGCAAGAGGGGTATTAAAATTATTACAGCAATAAAATATCTACTTTTAACCTGGCTGGATTGCCTCAACCAGAGGTTGAGAAGTGATAAAATGCCTCTTTAAAGGAACATATGAGAAAGGTTAACTCCTGAGGGCAATTTGAGAGACACATTTTTTAGGGAAACTGAATGCTTAACATCCAAAAGTCCTGAGTCAGTTTAATCTGGAAATTAAAATTTATAGATACCCTGGAGTACAGCCATGGAATGACCTCCAAATCAGGTCATTGAGAAGCTAACGTACAGACATCTCAATGGACTTCTGAAGAAAGTGAATTAATAATTTGTATTACAATTATTGCACTAAATCAAGACTTTGGATTTTGCCCCATGATTGTAGAAATCAGACAAGGACTTTATCATAGGACAAATTAATATATCAATTTCAAAATGACAGAAAGAAAGGATAACTTGTTTTAAGTATTCAGCACCCAGATTTTCTAGTTCTCCGACAGCACAGTTTAATCAATGGCATTCATTCATATCTCTGCTGGAATCACAGTAGTACACCAAGCATTTCTCAAAAATCCTTCAATTGTTGGTAACACACTGACCCAAAAATTAGAATTACATTGTTTTTCAGAACATTGGTTGGCTGGAATAGATTGCACCTATTAGGGGATTTTTTTCTAGACCATTGGCATCACTGTGATACAACTGATCTGCACCAAGAAATTCACTAAAGATGACTGACAGTAGCTCGTAAAGATTTAACAAATCTGACTACACGGTGGCACAGGTAATTCCTCAGAAGCACCTGAATTATTCTGAAGTCTGATTCATACATGTACACCTGAATGATAGAACATGCCACGCTCTGGACTGAATCTTACAGATTACATTTTGAAACTTGTTTTTCATATCTCACCAAGAATTTTAATTTCCTAAGATGTTACGTGGCTTCCACCATTAAATATGAAATAAGTTAGAAGTTTTGGAGCACCAACTAAAATGTTTCTATCTACTGTACAGTCATATTAAACAACAAAAACAAAAAGTATGAGAACACAATAGGGAATAGAATCTGAACCGGACTAGAAAGATAAAACAGGATTTTCCACACACTATCCACTAGTGAAAAAAAGGAATTAAAAAAAAATACAAAATTGCTGAGGCAAACTTCTACTCCGGGATTTATGGATGAAGGCCAGGAAAACTTCATAAAAAGATGAAAGCAACCTTCAACATAATTCACATCGAAGAAATTTCTTATATGTGAAACATGTGGTGATTTCTCTGCTTCCAGCTTGAGGTCCTGTTCCTTGTTCTTTGCTTCAGAGTAGCCAACCCAAACTCAGGGAACAAAACTGAGGCAGCAGCAGCTCACCTTGGCAGGACTTGCTGTCAGAGGCAGGAGTGAACCCCATCTCACACTCACAACGAAAGGCACCAGGGGCATTCAGGCACTGGCCATTTTCACACAGATTGACATTCTCTGCACACTCATCAACATCTGTGGAAGACAGGAAAACCTCTCTGAAACTACAGGGTTCACCAGCAAAAGCACATAAAGATATCCTGATGTTCAAAAGAAATAGTGCTGTTGAGCACTGAAGTTATAAAACAAAACATACACTGAAGTAAATTGAAAGAACGCAGAAAACCACAGTTTCCAAAATTATTCCTTTCACCTTGCCACGATTCCTTACTCCTTGTTTTTCATTAACAGATGATATATTTCTTTTAATAATGCAAGCTTTTAAGATTCAATACTACTAACCTTGACAAATAAGTTAAATATCTTGCTTAAAAAGTCAAAACCTTGCCTCCTGGTACATATTGCTATGCTGTATTGACATAAAAAACATTCAAAAGGCAAATTTTCCTAAATGAATCATACACAGAAAATTATTATCATATTCATTTTAGAAAATATTCTTTGAGGATGATGAACTTTACAAGTACTGCTTGCACACTAGGAATTCTTCTAGTGTGCTCCAAAAGAGCTACAGAGAAAGAGAATGACAAAGGAGGGCATTCACCATTGCAGTCATCATAAGAAGTCATAATTTTGTCAGGTATGCTTATGACTGTCCGAAAAAAGTTTTGTATGCTTTCTTCATTTTATTAGTCCATACTTAGTATTACATCTGATTTTTAAAAAAACACAGAAGCTCGATATAGGGATAAAACTTTGTGCTCATGAACCAAAAACTTGAAATACAAAACCAAGCCATGTTCGAAGGTCCTTATTGTCAAACAAAAAAACCTTACAATGCTAATCAGAAAACCTTTTTTCTAAGATGTAAATTAATTTTTATTTATAATTAGCCAGCTAGCCAATAATGAATGCATTCACAGCAGTTTTCTAGGTATTTTACTATTATTAGGATGCATTCCCTCAAACCATTAAATATGCTGACCAAATACAGGGCATGTGAAAAGTCAATAGCAGAGAAAATGTTGCATCTCCACTCTGTAAGTCATAAAGATCAGAGCAGCCCAAGGCACAGTAATTAACATTTAATATTAAATCTTTACACTTTATATAATATGTGCCAGTTCATGTTGAGTCACTCACTGTGTGAATAACAGTGTCCATTCTTAAGAGTGAGCACTTACCTACAAATTTAAACGCAGAGATCACAGCAGTGGTTTTTAACTGCAGGTTTGTTTTTCTTTTTAAGAAGTCCTATGTTAATGATCACATCCTCACATAGAGTGAGGGGAAAATAGATGATGACAGAGAGAGGAAGTATAACAGAGTATTCTTGGCTAGAGGGACTGCTGCAAGCAGGACATGCATGTTCGAAATAATTGGCATGAAGATGAGGAGGAGGAAGCAGCAGCAGACAGGAACTTCACCCAGCAAATGGATCCAGTGGGTCCAACTGGCACACAAGTCAAAAGAACAATCAGGTTCCTTTCTCAGCATCTCTTATGCAGGCAGGAAGAATCTTAAATGACACTTTCACATTTATTGTCTTGCACTTTGGGCTTAGGTCTAATTCACAAAGGTTCCATGCAAGAGAAAAAACAACCAGGGGCAAGTCAGGTTTCACAAAACTCCTTACCAGAGCAGGTAAAGCCATCTCCAGTGAATCCCTCTGCACAGGCACAGTGGTAGGAGCCCGGGCTGTTCACACACTGAGCGTTGGCGCTGCACCGCTCGGTCCCGTTGGAGCACTCATCAACATCTGCACATCGGGGTCACAAAGGGCAGGAAGCAGCACAGCAATTAGTAGACCTGGCTGGCAATTAACTGCCAAGCTAACCAGCACAACTGCAAACATGGTTTATGTCTCCATAAATACAGAAATTTATTATTAGGTGATACAGGGTTAATCTATAATGACTCCATTTTAATACTTCTTCCTTGGAATTAACATGAGTGGGACTGGGCAAAATATTTCTGAGCAACAGATGGAATTCAGCTGACTCGTTACTTGGATGTTAATATCCTGTTAAAGAGCTTGAATTCAAAAATAGTTACAAAAAAAACCTGAATCAAAGAAACCTAATGAGGTAAAAATCTGCCACTTATTTAGAAAGCCTCTTCAGGTAGTAGAAGAAAGTGAAAACAGTTCAACTGCTTGAGAGTTGACGCCAGCTATTCACTTGAATGTCAGTGTGGGGGGGGGG
>RAHM01000515.1:10497-119476 GCA_003713295.1 Parotia lawesii | reverse complement strand
AAAGTAAAAAAAGGAAGAAAAAAAAGAAGAAGAAACAAGAAATCTCATACTAGGGGATTTTCTTTAGCACATTACATCAATAAAGCCTAATTGCTAAATGAAGCTCCTCTTCCATAGATCCCAAAATGTTCTGAAAACAAAAAGCAAGTATTACAATCTTTCACCCACCAAACTAAAGCATGAAGGCAAGGGGACATATGCAACTCTAGCAGCCCAGCAAAAGCAGTTACATGTTTCCCACTCCTCCAGTCCAATCTGGTTTATATCAGGATCTATAAACTAGATATACTACAGGACATCTTCTAAAAAATGTGTGAAGTAATGGAAATATCTTACTGACAGTAAACTATAAAACAAATTCCATTTAATTTTTTTTTATTTTGCACATTCTAGTAGCAGTTGTATTTCAACTTTGTAAAATATGTAGTTAATTCAGCAAAATGTTGTACAGTCAAGTTTCTGAGATAGAAAAAAGATTTTTTTCTTCGAAACCAAATCTGTGGAACATAAGAATCTTTCACACCCATCTAACCACAGGGTACAGACAAAAGAATAATTCTTTGTTTCTAATGGACTAATCACACAGTCACATTACAAAGAAAAAGGTGGGAAGGGAGAGAGAAAAAAGCTTTATTTTCCATATACTTACCAATACACTTAATGCCATTTCCAGCCCAACCTTCTCTGCAACTGCATTTAAAACTTCCTGGCACATTGACACACGAGGCATGCATGTCACAGTTGTGAGCTCCAGTTTCACACTCATTCACATCTACAAGCACAAAACAAACCACCAGTGTTTACATCAGAACATTAAAAATCTGTTCCTTTCACATATTTCCACTGTGAAGGTTTGCAGTCTCTTGAAAAACTAATGTTTTAAGAACACAGAATAATTCAAGCAAGCTATTTTGTATTCTGTATTAGTAAAAAGGAGGAACAATTGCATTTTATTTTTGCTCTTTGTTTGTAAACATGACAATCAGTCTGCTTTCCTGCAAGTGCTTTTCAGCTTAAAATTAACTAATTTTTTTCCAGAAATATGAAATATGCTGATATTTTTATGTCTAAAACTGGGGTGAGGCCTTTGGGTGTGCAGGCACCTTCTAGTCATGAAAAAAATTATATGCCCAGGGTTGTAGTAGTTATAGATCAAATTTCTAAACACCAAATTGTAGGAGAAATTCTGTCAACGTTCCCACAAGACTAATTTTGGGTGAGGCTGGATTCTTGAGAGCAGCGAACCCACCCTGCAGAGGACAAAGTACTGCTCAACTATCACAGGAACTTGTAGAGTGACTATGAGTGACTACAGATCTTTAAGAGTTGTTGGCACAGGTTGAAGGATTTATTGTTTGCTTTTTTTCCCCTCTTGTTCTTTCCTTAGACCACGTGGTCATTTCCTTGCAGCTTGAGTCGAGAGGCGAGTTCATCCTCCAGGTACATGTGACAAATGAGCACTGATAAAATACTTCCAACACAGCTGCAGCCTCGCCACCCCGAGCCATGTGCTGTAACATGGGTGCTCACACAACCTGTACTGATAAAGTCTTTAAAATTAGGTCTGGAAGGGGCCTCCAGCATTGACACTGGTGAAGGAACAGTCCATTTAAAAGTCTGGCACGTGCTAGCAGAGGTGAAACGCTCATATATACATAAATATATACAGATACCAATCTCCCTCTTGAGCGTGAACACTTGTGCATTTATTTTACCTGGAAGCCAACCAATATATGTGACACATTCACTGGAAATCTGATTTACCTGTGCACCCTGTGGTTCCTTTCTTGACCGAATACCCCACTTGACAGTGACAAATGAAGGAGCCTTTGGTGTTTTCACACTCCCCAAACATGCAGATGTTGGAATTCAAATCACATTCATTCACATCTATAGGTGAATATAAATTAATGGTTAGCTGGACATTATTGTCATTTTTGAACACTTTATTTCAGGTGAAAATATCTACTACATGAGGCATTTATTTTTCTTAATCATAATATATTTCAGCTGTTCCACTCCGTAAGTTCCCTAGAACAAGTAAGGATAAATGTAGTCCAAACACCACAGTTTCGTGGTAAAACAAATACCAGTTGTTTTCACATTTTTTTGAATGCTATTTAAGGGACTATGAAGTAAACTTTTTCTTACAAGAATCACTTTTGATCATAATAATTTTCTTCCAAAGAACAATTTTTGAAGCTCCCCTTTCTGGACCCCTCAACTAATTCCTTCTCAATACATGTGTTCCATTATAGTAAAATCACCCCAATCATTTTTTTAACTGTGTGATCTGGTTCATTGTTAAGGACTTACCAAAAGGCATACAGGTTGTTGGTTTTTTTTTTTTTTTTGGTAATAATATACATAATTTCAATACCCACTTTCAAGGGCTCAGCAGAAAGAACATCTTGAAACATGAGCTGCAGGATTTTCAGACTTGCATCAAATTTGGTGCACACGGCTACTCACCAACACAAGTCTTCATGTCTATAGAAACCATAAATCCATCATAACAGAGACAACGATATTCCCCTGGGATATTGGTACACTGCCCACCATCACAGATGTCTGGATTGTTTTCACATTCATCAATATCTGAGGGGGAAAAAAAAACCCAAACAAACAGATAATTCTGTCACTCTGGCACGGGTGAGCTAGCACACCACGTTGATTTTGGCTGAAAGACAGGATGCTGGAGCTTTTAAGGTATAAAAACCTACCTGCACATGTCCTGACATCTGGCATCAGAGCATAGCCATCACTGCAGCTGCACTCGTAGCTGCCTTCTGAGTTAGTGCAGTGGGTGTCACAGCCTCCATTCATTATGGTACACTCATCAATATCTGGGGAAGCAACACTGGTAGCAGTAAGTCTACTTTCATAAGAAATAAACCATATTCTCTTTGCATTTTACATGAAACAGTTTATCAGTGGTTCCGTTCTGAATCCTTATTCTCATTCTACTGTCTCTGATTCACATTTTGTTCATTTTCCCCCTCTTTCAACTGCTTTTTCATCTGTGGGAGCAAGTGGCTATGTTAAATGTTGATTTTCTTCTGATGTATTGCTAGGGGTGCGAAAAAAAGCACAAAAAATGAAGTTTGGAAAGGAAAGAAAAGAAAACCTTGAGAAACTTCAAACTTGAAATGTAGCGCAAATTAATATTTTTGTAAAAAAAGGACCATAACAAGCAAATAAAAAAACCCTCTCAGTACTGCTGTTCTCCTTTGCAAGGAGTTGATGTGCTGGCAACTACATAATTCAGTATTATTATAGTGAAGGATTTAAGAGATGCATGTGATAAGGAGAAAAAGTGAAAGAGAAACCATCAATGCATGGGTCTTTTCTTGCCTGATCAAGAAATGTAGCAGTATTTTGTGGCTGTTAGCTCAAACCTCTGACTTTATTGGAGTAGTACAGCAAGAATAATTCCTCCCAAAGTATTCTGCAGAGTTCAGTACAGCAACCACCTTTTTATACCTTCTTTATATTTCTGAGTCCACAATAGCTCATGATAAGCCTCAAAGCACATGAGAAGACAGCCCTGATTATTCCCAAAAGGAAGGTGTGGAATTAAATAAAAACAAGGACAGATGGAACAAGGCAGCCGAAGCACAAAGTCACACGTGCAGGTGCACAACACTTGCCTGTGCATCCTTGCCTGTCAGGAGTGGGCTGGTACCCAGGGTCACAGAAGCACTGGTACGTCCCAACCATGTTCACACACTTTCCATTTCTGCAGAGACTGTCGCTCAACGAGCACTCATTTACATCTGGGGAAGAATCACTCATGTCAGTTGCAATTCACAATGTTTAACAGCTCTGACAGCTCAAATTCCAGACTGAGTGAGAGGTGATACTGCAAACTGGTGGCTTTCAGGTTTATTCCATTTCTTTCTTGTTCTTGGCATGTTCCAGTTCAAGGAATGGAGTTCTGCACAGCATGTTTAAACCACTGTCCAAAGATTGATCTTCTCTGATTCAAGTTTGTGAGCATTAATTACAGAGTCTGCTGAGGGCACTAATTACCAAGTCTGGTATTTTCCATCAAGAAAAGAAACCAAAGAGATAATATGCTTCTTTTTTGGCTTTTTTTTTTCTTTTTTTTCATCATTTTGGTGAATTGTGTGCTTAAAGGAGAGATGCATTTCAAGTAGGACAACACTTTTTTGTGACTGATTAAAGATGCTCCCATGAGTGGTACAGTCCTTTGAGTTGCTAAATAACCCCTAAGAAACCTGCTAAAACACTCCTCTTTAGAGTCAGCAGCATTTACTGGCACTGAGGATTTTACAGGATTTCAGATTTTGATTTGAAAATACTCCTGTTAAGGAGGAGCATTTATTTGTTTAAGAGATTCCTGGGACCCTCCCTTGCCAGGGACTGGAAGTTTTCACAGCAGAAATAACCATTCTCCAAGCTGAAGATTATTATCCCGAGTTGAAACTCACCTAAGCATTCCTCCTGTGATGGTGACAGCTCGTGCCCCAGGGGACAGTCACACCGAAAACTCCCCTCAGTGTTCACACAGGTGCCACCTCTGCACAGCAGAGGGTTGCGTTCACACTCGTCTATATCTGCAAAGAAACCATGATGTGCAAATATAAAATCATTACTAAGGGGCAACGAAGAGAAAAGCAATTCCCAGTGTCTGCAAGTGACAAAACAAAAGGATTGTTTCATGGTGTTGTTCCTCATGCTGCACAACAGGGAAAACAAAAAGCTGTAAATCGTTGTTAACTCTAAAGATGGGTATTTTTCCTCTCAAGAAAAGCAGAAATTCATTATTTATAATTAGGTATTCAGTGAGACACAAGACACAAGCAAAGGCAGCAACTGTTTGGATGTTGCCCTTTACAAAAATGTACGGGTGTTATTTTTTTTTTTTAATGATTCTTAGTGTGGCTGTGAAATACTCTTGTCACAGCTTATAAAGGCAAACTGAATATCTGACTCAAAAACCTGACAAAACCAGCTAACACTGCCGGTGAGGATGGAGAGAAGATGGATGGAGATGTGATCAAAAGATGCTCAAGGTGGAGGATGCACTCACAGTTTTGGACTCCCAGGAAAGTCTAGAAGTACCACAATTTGCAGGAAAACAAGCAAAGGTGACAGGAGCCTAAGTCAATATTTTTTAAGGTGGCTAGTAACTTTTGGTGTCTCCAGATCTATTCTTACAACTTTCAACAGGTTAAAGAGATGTAATTTTTTTTCAGGAAATGCTGTGAGAATTTCTTGAGTCCTAGAAGAATCAAGGAAAAGGGAATGACACTGCTTTTGAAACTTTAGCTTTCTATTCCTAGCTTTACCAAATATTTAGGTACCCCATTAGTAGTTTTTAAATGAATTGTGCGAAGAGTTGCTGCTATTCTAAAATATCTGTACAGAATAAGTGTCTCTTAAGGGTATAAGTAACTAGCATAAAGAACAAGCAAGGCTATATACTTAATTCAGTTATCTGTCCTATAAACTGCATATCTGGCTCATTTGCTCACGAAGTCACAATAATGACACATCTGAAGTGTTCAGTGTGGCAGAGCTAATACAGCTCAGAGAACAGCCAGGCTTTGCACAGCAAATGGAGACTCCAGGGCACCCTGGCAACACTTACCCATGCAGTTCTTCATCATCATAAATCCACTTTCGTAGCCAGCAAAGCACTCACACTCAAAGCTGCCAGGAGTGTTGACACAAGCACCACTTCCACACAAGTCTGGGGAGATCCTGCACTCATCAATGTCTGTTTCATAGCAGTGGAGAGGTAGAAAAATCAAACTGGGTTTTAAGGTTATCCTACTTTTCACGGAAATGAATACTTGGCCACTATAAATTAAGTCTACAGAAATCATACACAGTATGCAAATCAACAGACAAAACCAAATTACTTACAGAAACATCTGATTATGTGAAACAGTTTATGAAAGATTCGAAAGGCTGTGTCTTCAGAGCTTGCAGGTCACAATAAACTGTGCAACAAGTCTGCCTCTACTAAGTGTAATTTCAGGTTAGATTCTTAAGGAAATAATTAAGTGTAAGAAATTCTGAGATGTCACTGTCACAGAAGTATCAACTGGCCCCATGACTACAGTGCCATTGATTATAATTTGATTATTATGAGGATATTCATCCAGTAATAGCATTATAAGCTTACATACACCTTTTCCATTAGGAATTAGCTCCTATCAAAGCCAGATATACAGTTCACTGGTTGTCTTGTTAGTTAAGTTTGAATGAAACTTACTGTGAAAAACTACAGCAAAAAAATACAGAAGAGCTCTTTATAAAACACACTGGTAGTGAGTCAGAAATCTAAAGAGAAATTTTAATGTGTATATGACCCAGTGAAACAGGTCAGTGCTGCAGGAGAGGACTTTGTGTCACTGCCCATGGACAGGTTTCTGCTGGGTGATGACAGTTCAGTCCTCACACATGCGTGGAGGTGCCAGACCCACTTGGCAGATCTGGGGCATTACTGAGCATCTGGGCTCCCACAAGCTTTATAAACACTTTTTCACTATTTTAAAACAAGCAAAAAAGCCATCTATTTAAGAAAACCTGTTTCTCCACAACTGCTCAGTGGAATAATTTCATCACCATGGAACAAAAGAAAATAAAAAGCTTTTGCAGGGAGTTTTCTGACCTATTCTTGTCAGTTTAGAAATAAAGTTTGTTAAATGCATTTTTCATCAATGCAATCACTATAAAAACAAGGAAATCACCAGCTAGGGCAACATTAGCATCCAGACCAACCTCAGTGAACATGCCTTACCACCCACACTTCATAGTTATTACTCAGACACACTCATGGACGCCTGTGTGTTATAACAAAACCTCCTTCATTTTCAGCACAGAGCCACCCACAATGCAGGCATCCAAATTCTCACAGCCACAGAACTGTCAAGCTTATCTTCAGATTTTTCCAGACAGTAAAGAACAAAATCCTAAACTTCTAAATTAAATGCACGTGTCTGTATCTTCTTGAGTTAACGTTGCACTGGTCTCAGAATTGCAGAGGTGCCTTTGTGTGTCCTCAGCCACCAAATCTTAATGAAAATTAACTTGCAGTCTCTAAGTTCACTTGGTAATAAAATGACCAGAGAGTAAGGAATGTAAATTAAGAATTTCTGTGTTAGAACATTAAACTTGGCTTCGCTCATGATCCTTATTGATTTTTCAGGTTGTACTGATACAGCATGACTTGAGCATCTTAGACACCAATTATAAAAAGAGAAAAGTGTTGCATTTTTAAATAATCAGTTTCTGAAAGGGAAACTTGAGACAATTGGCCATTCTGTCCAAAGATTAATGAAGGAAATGAATGGCATTAAGTTTCCAGATCACCAAACTATGCCACAAGAGCAAGTCCTTTTAAAAAGCCCCAGGGATGTGGTGGAGTCCCCATCACTGGATGTTCCCAAGATGGACAGGGTGCTAGATAATCTCATCTGGGCTCTCTTTCCCCACAACAGGTTGAAGGAGTTGGTCTTTTCGGGTTCCTTTCAACCAGGACTATTCCATGATTCTAGGGAAAGTTGTGGAAAATGCAAGACTTACCTGTACAGTTTCTTTCCTCCATATCTAAAGCGAACCCACTGTTACACCTGCATTTGAAACTTCCAATCGTGTTTCTACATTTACCATTCATGCACATGCCAGGGAACACTTTACATTCATTGATATCTATTAATAAAAACAAAGAAAAGAACATTCTTAAGCACAAAGATATATGGAATTAATGGGAATTTCCTGCTCGTTTTTACCAATTGCACTGAGCATAAAAGGCAGGGTTTGGGTTAGAGGGGACATCCTTGGAGATCTGATTGGAAGTGAGATGTTTCCCTGCCTTTTGGACTATTTGTGCTTTCTTTGCTTCACAATACGCAAACCAGTCATTAAAAATTTATGTTTATCAGCAGTCAAAGAAATTCAGTGATATTCTCTGAGCTGAAATTCTAGTACTTGTATTGTGCTCAATTTTGCTTTGTGACACAATCAATTTTCCTGGTATTCCTGAGCCAGCTTGTAAAATATGCAACTATTACCTGGTTGATTTGGTTTGATTTTTAAATTGAGACTGCCAGAGTTGTATCTGGAGCTCGGTTTTCAAAATGGTGTTTTTTCTTCTGTAGAATATCAAGTGAAATGCTTCACCTCTCCTCTATGCTGGCTGACATAAACTGTTGCAGGATTGTCTTAGGTTACAATGTAAGATGTAAACAGAAGTATGTATTCTATCTCCATCTGTTGAAAGCAGGTGGGGCAGGGTTCTTTATCTCTTCTGTGACACATCCCTGATAACTCCCTCCGGAAAGATATCTTCTGTTAATGGGCCATCAAGCCTCACTGCATGACTCATAAAATTACATCATCCCATTGTGAGATGCTCCGCCCAGGGGAAGGAACCGAGCATTCCTACCTGCATATAATGTGAGGTTTGGAACACCGCAGCCAGCCCTTACCCACTGGATTCCCAGAGGACAAGAGCTACATAACCACCATGGGACCTCCAGAGGAGGATCAGACCCTTCTACAGGATCACCACTTCGACACAACCATATCTACCATCCCAAGAGGACTGCAGCCACCCCTTAATTGGACTGCTACCACCGCCCTGTCCGACAGGGTGTCAGGTCATATCCTGACTCTGTCAGTTTAAGCCAGTGTTTTTGTATTATCACCTTGTTATATATACTAGTAAAGAACTGTTATTCCTATTTCTCATATCTTAGCCTGAAAGCACCTTAATTTCAAAGTTATAGTACTTTGGAGGGAAGGGGGTTACATTTTCCATTCCAAGGGAGGTTCCTGCCTTCCTTAGCAGACACCTGTCTTCAAACCAAGACAAGGATCTTGCACAGGACAAAGCTGAATGAGTTTTTCTACACCCTGTGATATAATTTGCTGAAGACATGTCCTTAACTGAGAAACATCTTCAGTAAAATAAACATCTGTCTCCTATGTTTTTTTGCGAAAGGAACACAACAGTGGTCCAAATATGAAAGCAGAAACAGGAAGCCAAACCTCAGAAAAATCTCAGCCTAGACAAGATTTATAAAATAATTATTGATTAACTTTTTTAATTAAACAAATGTCGATAAAATTATAATTATTATCGTTGTTGTTACTTTCCTTAATTGTTTAGTAAGTCACCAATGAAATTCAAGAGCTTTGCCTGAGAGTAACAACTCCTGAAAATCAGAGCTAATAAGTTGGTGAACTTATGGTGAAGCAGAGGTCCAATCTGTTGTAGTTTTCTCAAGCAACTCAAAATATTTCAAGACAAATGTTTCAGAATGCATTCTTTAAAAAAAAAAATACAAACACATTTCTGGATCATATCAGCTTCTGCACACAGAAATCTACAGTTTTTCTTCTCAGATTTTAGCCATCTAAAGTAACTTGGGTCTGGTGCCTTAACATTTTCCAGCCTGTTCTGTTTTGTTGTTGCTTTACAGGAGGTGACGCTAGCAAAAACTGGACAAATTACTTTCATTTACTCCTTTATCACTGCAGATCCTTGTTGTCACTGCCATCATGATCATAACGCAACAGACACCCTCTCCTTTTTATTCTTCAATCCAGAGGAAGCACCCATCCTTCTTCAGTCTCCTTCAGAGAGCACTGGTCAAATTTTAGTAATAGTTTATGTTTACATCTAAAATCCTTGACTTCACAGATCTTCATCTGACCTTCTCTGCAAAGCACTGCCTTAAAAAAGGTGCACATTTTGTGTATTGCCGTAATTCAGAGCTCCTCTCCCTTCAGGAATTTCCTTTTTCTCCCTACCCCGTTCAGACTTTGCACCTTTTCCTCTCAAACTCCCATGAAAGCAGAGAATCCCCCCACCTGCAACATCAGCTCTTTCAGGCAAATACCTTTGCCACATCTCTCGAGTACCCAACAAACAGCCCCAAATCCTGGAATTTCCTCAGGATACTCTCTCGGACGCACCCATAATTAATGCTCAGACACAAGAACGAACGCTCACCTTTGTAGAACGGCCTGCCAGTCAGAACATCCCCCCTTTTGGAGAAGCCAGGGCCCCTGGGGCACAGAGCCTGGTGCTCCTTGGTGCCGGGCGCGGGGCAGCGCTCGCAGTCGGAGCCCCAGGCAGCCCCCACGGCGCAGCAGCAGGAATCCATCCGGAACCTGCCGGGCACGGGCTGCACGCACTCGTCCTCGTCCCACCGCAGGTAGCACTGCTCCATGCGAACATCTGCACATGTCAGAGCAAAAACCAGGCATTGATCCCTCTTCTCAGCTATTTCTCAGGCACGAGCACACATAATGCTCAGCTTCTGCTCAAGTCTGCGTTTCTGCACAGTGTTCAGCCATTTGAAGCTGCTAATACTGCACTATACTTAAATTTCTGGATCTTTCTTGCACCACAAAAAAAGTAGAAGAATTTATTTCGTTGTCTCCCAACATCAAGACACAGCCTTACCCCCCACATGTAGGTTTCTATGTGTTTTAGGTTTCTATGGGTATTTGACAGGACAGACACATGTACTTCTTTACTGTACCAGATATTCTCACTTATAAAATGACCCTTCTGTGGCTCTTGTGGTAAAAAAAAAATAAATTCCTCCAGATACTTATGTTACTAAATTAATTTAATAGTGCAGTGAATACAGATTAAAAATAAAAATAAAAAAAAACCTGATTGTTCTTAGGCTTACTTTAAAACTAGTTAGAAGGAGAAAACAGTAGGATTTCCAGAAAAGTTAATTATGGTTATTATACTCAAGGGTCCATCCCATTTGCAGCAAAGGAGGTCAATCAAAAGACAGATCAACCAAGTGTGCAAGCAAAATCTTGTACTTGTGTACCCAAATGCCAGGAAAAGAACCACACACTGGCCTGTGCACTGAAAAAAAAGACCAATTTGCACCAGCATATTTGTGCTCACCATCCATCACCCAGGACACTGCTGTTCCTGAACAGGAGTCAGAGCAGGGACAGCACTTTAGCACAGCCTAGTGACTGCACTGGGGGCAAAAGAAGCCTCAAAACAAACACATTCCTCGAAAGAACTAATAACTCTTCTCTAAACTGGCACAGATATTTGATATCTAAGCAGGCGTATTATTTGGGACAATTCAGAAATAAACCACGCGCTCTTTCAAGCCCCTTGAAGAACAATTTTGGGCAGACGTTGGACAGAGCTGAAGAGGAGGGAAAGTGGGGTGTGCTCTTACCTAAACACACTCGCCCCGTCCCGTCCAGGGTCAGCCCCTCGGGGCACTCGCAGTGAAAGGAGCCTTTGCTGTTGATGCACCGCCCATTGGGACAAACCCCCGGGAAAACCTCACACTCATTGACGTCTGTGGGGACACAAAGAGGTCAGTTACCTGCTGACCGCACGGGGAGAGCTGCAGCTTTATGGAGGATTTAAGCGACAGGAAAGAAACAACACAATAAAATCCCTTTTATCACATTTGCAAAGGGGGGAAAAAAAGTCTTGAGTAAGGAGAAAAAACTTCACCTTCACAGGTAACACCCTTCACTCTGGCAAATCCTCTAGAGCAAGCTGTGTCTGGAATCAAGCCAGAAAGAAATTGTTAATGCTTTAGAGTGACAGGAAGGTAGCAGCAGCAGAAGATTTAAAAATACATGTATCTTCAGAATTCACTAATAATTTGACTGTGTAAGGCAGGGAGTATTCTAGCCTCAATCTGGAAAAATATTGACTCATACACGCAACTTGAACCAAGTGAATAGTTGATGAAATTAAATCCTACGCCATTACTTTCTCATGTGCTTTCCTTAGTGAAATGATCAGCATCTGATCAGATCAGTCTCTGCAGTCACATGTAGCTAAAAGGTAAAATTCCTTCCAGAGGCCTGAAGATTTAAAACTGTAGTAACATCAATTATCAGCTTTTTTTCCCCACCAAAGCTGAATAATGGATCTGAGCAATGAGATTACTTCACAATATTCATGTAAAATGCAGCATCATATAGTGATTTGAGAGCTTGCTGAAATTTAACTAGTTACAGAATGGGAAATTCAGGGCCCAAATGCACCCAATCTGAGCTAATTATCTGTCCAGACTGATTAGGTTTTGATCAGTTTTACCAGTCTAACCCGACCATGCTGCTTCCTGAAGTCCAAAGGAATATCTTTTGTTGCACTGCACAGTTAAGAGCTCTGCTGGATGCTGCTTGCACTCTGCTTGTTAGCGGGGACACACATGCCCACAGTTACTGTTCCAATTAAAAATAATAGGATAAAACATCCTGACACCAGTTCAGCTGCTAGTGGCGTTATTCAAACCTTAAGGGCATCAGTATTTTTCCCATAAACTAGAGTCCAGTTAGCATTCCTGCTTCCAGCTTCCAGGACTAGCCCTGCAATCTCATAGTAGTACTATTCTGCAATCAATAATGGTACATAAGCTCTGTGTTTGAAAAGAGCTGGGGAAAAAAGTGTTAACAGCCCACAACATAAAAGGTCCTCCAGAATCTTGCCAAATATTTCACTTTGCTGTTTTAGTCCTTTACCTCCCTATGCCAGTCAATGCACAGTCCTTGTGGAGATGAAACATATTGTAACCATTAAGAGGTTTATTCACACGTTATTTCCTGGTATGCTTCGAAGTTATTAGAATGGTCTCTGATGGTGGAGGTTGCAAGTCATGCTAAATAAGACAAGTTATTTTCATAGGGGTTTTTTGGGGTGGGTGGTTTTCGTGGTTTTTGTTTGTTTTGTTTTGGTTGGTTGGTTTTTTTGTTTGGTTTCTTGGGGGCGTTTTTTTGTTTGGTTTTTTATTTTTACATACAGAGATGGCAAGAATCTATTAGTGGTACTTCTTCCCTTCTCCCAAAAAATGCAGGATATTGGAGCCTACCCAATTCACACCGTTCACATGGGCTGCCCCAAGCTGCTCCTAAGGTAGCACAGCATTCAGATTTCAGTGTGGCACCATTGATGTTGACTTCACAGTGGCTGTCTCGGACATTAAGCCAACAAGTCCCCTTCAGGCTGTCTGCAACAGAACAGAAAACAAAAACAATACAGAATTGTCACAGCCAAAAGAGCTGGCATGCCACGTCCATGACACCAGCAGGCAGAGTACCAAGGGAGCACGAGCTCTCTTTTAAAAGAAAAAAGAGTAATTTTGTAGACATTTTAGTTTAGAACTGGTGTAAAGGGATAGCACTATCACTAAAAGTAAGCAACAAAGCACACTGCTTGAAGCATTTTACAATCCAGGTCCCACAGCTGGCAGAGGTCTTCCAGGCACTGCAGTGGATTTATTTAATTCAGCTAGTGATTGATCCATCTAAAATATACAAGTTACAACAAGAGCAGAGATCCCAACCTGGGACTGCCTTTCTCAGGTGACTGCCTGAACCCTTTCTGAAATGCAGGTGCTCTTGTGTCTCTTCAAGGTGAGCCTTCAAGGTTGTAAGGAAGTTTATAAAAAAAAATAAAATGTGGTGGGTAGGAGTGTTCTGTATTATTTTAAGGGTCTGGTTCTGCTGCTGCATTAGCTGCACTTTGAGTACTCCTGTTATGCTGTATTCCACTCTCTGCTCCTGAGAACTCAGCCTCAGCACATCCATCTCAGAGTTACGGCCAGGCTGGAAACCCAGACCAGGTCAGGGTAAGCCCATTCCAGGGAGTGCCCAGCTCCATCAGGCAGCAGCTCCTCTCTTCTGCCATGGGCCAGAAAGCCCCCGTGCAGAGAGAAGATTTTTAGTCAAAGTGTTGTCTCTGCTGCCTGAAATGCTCTGAAGGTCCTTTTTAGGTACTCAAATCTCCAAGTCTTAAAATCTATTATTTCAGTGCCTGAGTAATTTTTTGAAATGTCAGTCAGATCTCAAATCAGGTACATACTTTACAAGTTGTACCTTCTGCACCTTTGCTTGCTACCTTTACAAAGTTACACTCAAATGGCACAACATTTCTTGAAGCAGACAACAAGCTTGGTGATCAGACAGCAAAAGCAGCCTGTAAGGTCAGACCCAAACTGGGAGATCAGCCTGGGTAGGGTTTTAATGTAGGTGCATACTCAGAATTCAAAGCTAAGCAAGTGACCCAGACAAATTTAGTTTGACGACTAATGGAAGAATAGGATTTGGGTTTAAGATTTACATATATTACACGTGCAAAAGGCCAGATGTATTACTAATATCTCACGTTGAGGAACAATGTGCTTAAGACAGAAGAATCATTCCAACTTATTTTTTTCCAAACATCTTCAGCTTTTCTACAAAATTGTCACTTTAAAAAATTATGTGGACCACAGGGAGTACAACCTTTCTTTGGGTAAAGCAACAGAAAAAGAACTCGCCCAAGAATGTGACTGAAATCAGCCCCAGAAACTGGGCAGGGTATTTCATTAAGTGTAAACCAGTTGTATTATTTAGGTTAACATTGGCCTCAAATGCGTGGGACAGAGCTCCACATTTGAACAAGTGCACAAATACAGAGCTCAATATTACTTCCTTTTACTAGCCAACTTTATAGGAGGGAAAAATCAAAACCAGTATCTCAAAAATTATTTAAATTCTACAAATTAGCAGGTGCCCCTGCTCACACCAGCTGCATCCACATTATCCTGCTGAAATCTGCTTGTCTTATCTTTTCCAGGCTACTCCTTTATTTTGCATCCTCTCTTTCGTCCAGACAAAATCTTTGGTGAAAGAGTTATTATCCAACATCAAAGCATTCCTTCTGTTGCTCTTATCTCTTTGATTCTGACTTGAAGAATATATGCATACTACAGGCAGATGGCATCCTACTTCCTGTGCACTGTATGCACTCTACAAATCTTGACTAAAATATGTATAAAAAGCATATAAAAGTGTATATTTCAAAAAGCACAAATGGCAGTAACCCTGAGGTATGGGCAATTCCCAAAATAGCAATGAAACACTTGTATACTTCAAATATACTTCAAAAACAATTCCACTTTTCTTCCCCTCCACAAGCATGGTCCTAATATTGCAAAACCTGCCCATGTGCAAGCAAAATACGTCAATATTATTGCTGAAAGTTTTTACTTTAACTGCTGAACTAACAATGCTCATTTGCTGAAGGTTTCAGTACAAATGCTGTGAATTGCGTTCTGACTGTAATTTGAGCAAGGCATTTTTCTCTCTGCCCTGGAAAGCTCACAGAAGGAGACAAATGGCTTACATCTATGCTGAATAATGTAGTACTGATTCTGGTTCTGACATGGGAGCAAATTTGAAAGTAAAAAAAAAAGCTTGTCAGAATCTGACACTACCTTACTTTGATCACTCCTGTGTAGAATACAGAAAAATCCTGAACCACAAGACTATTTTAGCCCTTCATTTATGGTTTGGAATAAGGTATCTGTTGCTACAGCAGTGCTTTACAGAGGCAGTCTGATTAAAAAAAAAAATAGGATCAATATACAAGTCTTTCTCTACAGTGGTAATAGGGGAAAATCAACTTGAGATTTAAACTGGCATACATATGATAAGAACATCTGTAAGTATTTCCACACAGCAAATCAACCACCTGTAACCTCCAGCCCCTCACTCACTTTTCAATAACCCAGCCTGCCCTCCTCTCAAGGCTTCAAATGCCAGTGAAATTTTGGCCAAGGTGAAAAAGTGGGCTCTAGCAGTAACAACCTGTATGTCTTTCACTAGCTGTAATTCTGACCCTTCTGTCTTAACATATTCACACTTGCAGTACAAAAACATTGTCCCTGAGACAATTTTTGTCAACATGAGAAACTAATGATTGGGCTCACAGTATGTAGCTGGATCCTGTTCTTCAGTTTTTATCTGACTACTCAGCTACTTTTTTTTGGTTTGTTTGTATTTTATGTTATTTATCACTGCTATCCAGTGCTATCCAGGCCAAATGGGACCTCACACTGTAAACAATCCAATGAAAACCATTTGCAAAGTAAATCCAGAACACTGTCATAGTTAGGCTCTTGGTGAACTTGTGGCCCCTTTGGATATGAGAACAAAAGAAAATTAAAAATAAGAGGTACAAAAAAGCATAGGTTAGTGTGGTTATATCAAGAAATTAGCACAACATGAAAAGAACAAAAACAATAATAAACTTCACCAGCCAGTGATGCTACAAGGAAATATAAGACAAGGCTTAGGCACAAAAGTAACATTCACTCAAAAAACATATGAAGGCATGAAAGAATGCCACCATTAAATAGAAACTTGAGTCTTTGCATTCCTTTTTCCATCTTAAGTAAATCCTGACAAGGCAGGAAATTTGAAAGAACAATGCCAAACAAATCCATCTGAAAACAAAAGTAACATTTAAAATTAGCATCACCCACTTATTAATGACACCCAGTTATCAATGACACTGCAATCCAGCTGGAGCACCACACATATCCTACAATAAGTTCAATTATGCTACAGAAATAGTATGAAACAATGGCATCTTATGAACATTTGCAAAGTACAGATGACTGCAATCCTTGTGAGTTTTCTTGGAAGGGCAAGGAAAAAATCATAATTAATAAATGGCTTCTGGTGATAGTGCCAATGACATCCTGCAAGCAACTGTTGCTGCTTACTCCAATAAAATCTCTGCATCATTCTGCTTTTTTCCAGTAGAATCCTCAAAGGACACAAACATTTTTATACATATGTAGAATACGCACGTACATAAATATATATATATGTGTATTTATTAATAAAAAGGAAAAATATAAGGAGGAAATACCCACCAATACAAATCAGTCCTGTAGGGTCCAACTTACTGCCAGATGAACATTCGCAGTGGAACGATCCGAGGTTGTTCCTGCAGGCACCATTGACACATGGGCTGCTTTCACATTCATTTATATCTGTAACCCAGAAACAAAAGACACTATTAGAACTACAGTGTGCTTCTGGGAAGGATTACACACAGTAATTTATACTCCCTAAATGCTGTTGTAGACCGTGAGGGGCCAGGACTGCCTGGAATATTTGCCCCTCCACTCCTCCCAGCAAGGCATTCAAAATGTACAGGGACAGACAGGTAGCCTGTATTTTGAAGTGCACATGTTTTGACAGTGTTAATTAAACGGCCCTTTTCTACAAGGACGGTTGATTTCCAACACCATGGGCCATAAAGTTCTCCAGCATCAATTACAACCGTCCCGTGAGAAAACAAAACTCTTTTTTCACAGAATGCAAATGCATTCCCAGCCACACCATGCAGAGCACAAACAAGGCCCTCATTGTTTCTGTCATTTATGGCTCCATGAGAAGACTTAAGAAAACCCTGTCAGAAGCAAAATATCACAATGCTGGCTGCAATCCTCTAGCTATGGAAATGTTGAAGAAATAGGAGTTGTAACTGAAACACTGTAAATGGTACTTCTCTTTAGCCCCTAAATCCTGTTTATTATCCCTGTGAGGTTTTTAAGCCTGTTTACATGCAAGAATAGGACTCCTGCAGACAGTATTGTTTGCTGATTCTTTTTTTAAGTTGAATCAGTTTAAAGATTAAAACAATACTAACAAATTCTCTCCAAGAAGAATTGCTAACGCATGTTCACCATTTCTTCCTGAACCCAACCAATTTATTTTTTTTATATGGGTCCTGAATTAAGTTGTACATTCTAATCCAAACACTTCCCTTTGGCAGGCTAGAAGTAAAAAAAAATGTTTAGTGCTTGCTTATGTTTGCTAGCAGTGCTTGAGGAATATCTTGTAATATCCATAAATTAAACCAGCTTAATTTAAATTAATTATAACCTAATGCAGTATCTAGCTAAGCACTGAAGATGTTAATAACATCAAGAGATCATTTTCAAGGCAAATTGAAATATCTTCTGTATTTTTTTTTAATTTTTCTAAGAGTTACTATTTGCTATTTGATATGATGCATCAAGCCTTCATTTCGCTAGAGATGTGCATAACAGGAAGGAATAAGTATTTAAAAGATATCATTTAAGAATATGCATAGCTTATAGGAAAAAAAAGAAAAAAAAGAAAGAGAGAGAGAGAGAGAGATAAAAATGCCCAGAAATCAGTAAACTTTGGAAATTGTGATGTCTCTCTTCATGCCAAAAGCAAGCACTTAATTTAAAAGCCAGCTTTCACAGATCCTTAATGGACTTATCTACAAAGAGCAAACAGGACTTGCCTTTGACTGTCAGCAACTTTCTGAACAACGACAGAGTTTTATGTTTCTGAAGCCTACTCCTAAACTGTGGATTGCCCATTTTACAGATTAATCATACACAGATGCAGAGATATAAAAGCTAAGAGGCTTTATCAGGTCAGGACAATGTGCCTCATTGTTAGTTCTGAGAATAAGCTGCAAGTCCCTCTGTATCCAAGCTGGCAATCCAGAGTCCTCACCAGCAATTATCTGCTCTGCACCAAGGCCTTCCCCTCCCTGTGAATGTATTTTGTACTCTATTGTCTCAGTTTTTATTACCCAAGGAATGCTCCCTGCCTCTGTTGCTTCCCACACTCTCCCCAGCCAGCAACACCTGGTAGTGGGGAGTGGTCTCTGCTGCTTTTGCAGAGAAACCAAGTGGTTCCTAAAATCGTAAATCACAAATAAGTGATCTCAAGCGTGCACTTTATGTCAAATAATCCTCTGAATAGAAATGCTCTGGGAGAAAGACAAACTTTTGGTTCCTCTCCATCTGCCATCTTGCTTTTAGAAGTTCGTCTAGCTTTAAAAAAAAAAAGAGAAAAAATTGAGAAGACAGGACAAACTAACAAAACTGATGTATTCTCTGTCCAATCAATCATGAGCGTTCTTCCCTTCTTTTACAAAGTTGCAACTTCAGAGAAGTTTCCATGAGGGACCAGCATCATCTGTGAAGGTATTTAAAGCCGGAAACAGATGATTTTCATGTGAAGTGTCACATTGTTTTAACAGCTGGCAGTTCAACCACACACAGGTTTGCACAGACACAACCAATGTGCAATACAAAGTAAAAAGCAGGCAGGTGCCACTATCCAAAACATCACTTCAATCTCATTAAAAATATTAAGAAGATGCATGAAACTTAAAGTGCCTCGCATTTATAGAGGTAATATGAGGTTATCATGCCTATCTTTAATTCTCTCTGGAATTTAGCAGGTTAGGATTACAATCAATTTTCTTCTAGGGGAAGACTTCTTTTTTTTTCAAATTTTCAGAGTTTAAACCTGACAGACAAAAAAAAAAAAAATAATTGAGGGCCTCACCTGGAAGCCAACGTCCCCAAAATCACAACCAAAGAAGGGAAAAGGTGGAGATGGAGGGGCCAAAGTCCAATATCTTTTGAGAAGTAGAGGCAGCTCTCTTGGCTTCATGGGCCATGTTCTAGGCCCTTCTGCATTTGATATGCTTTAGCACTGTGCTAAGTAAGAAAAAAAAAAAAAAAAAAGGAACAAAAACCCAAACCCAATGAATTTGGGTAGTAATAGGCTGATAATAGTGCATTGACTACATCCAAAAACCACCATCCAGGAAAAAAAAAAAGTTTTAAAGATGATATTAAATGCATTTCAGCATTAGTGCGCTGCTGAATCAAGTGAAAAAGTATCATATGCTCAGTACAAACAAACTAAAAAAATTTTCCCTACACCTTCTCACGATAATAATAAATGGTAATTTTAAAAAGAGTAAGCAAGAAACCAAACTGATTTTAACACTATTTTGTATTTTAAAATAAAAACCTCTATGTATGAAGATTTTTATTGAGGCATACTTTAAAATTTCTTTTCTCTTAAGTGAAGTGAGTGTACATTGTAAACGTCAGAGAAACAAAAATTGAAACAGTCCGCTGTACATTCCTGGAAATGAACTTCAAAGCACATCTGGTTTACATTTAACTAGTTATGTCACTGGAAACACAAACTAAACCATGGAGCTTGTCATAAAAATCTCAACTTTCACAGACTCTGGAGCCTCAAGCCAGTCTCCCACTCCTCGCATCAAGATGATAAAAAATTTCAATCGAACTACAAACAAAACCAGTGAAGAGTTTTGTTGTTTCTTCAGAGTTGCTGATGAGAGTCATGTTAAAAATATACTGGTGAATAATAAGCATCAGAGCATTTTCAGTGCTCAGCACAGAGCTCCTGACTACAGCAGGATTTTACAACCAGTGAACTTGTAACTCCAAAACGAATTACAAGAAACAGGATTTGGGCAGAAAAAGAATAATTTCTTTCTCTGCTGCCAACCCAGCATTACTACTGCCTACTCAACATGAGTGAAAACACAACACATTTAATAGATTTTACAGACACTTTCACACAAAACCCCTCCTGACCAGCTTTTTTTTACCTCACTGGCTAAATTTAGATGTCAATCTAACAATGAGATTCAAGATGTATAATATATTAACAGTATTATTACCCTAAAAAAATAAATCTAAGTTCACTGTTTGAAAATGTAGATACATTTCATTTCAACAAGATTGGCTGGGTTGTTTGCATTCTGGCTTCTCATCCACATAGCTTTAGGTCAGTGTTTTCTGCTCTGATGTCCTTGGTAGTAACACCTCCCCTTACCATACTGCATCAGTTTTTCTCTCTAGAATATTCCTTAAGAAGCATGTACATTAAGGACACACAGTGCACTGTTTCCACAGACAGAAGTCTTCCTGTGCACAGACACTGATCACAGAGAATGACCCTGAGGAATAAATTCCCTAGCACTGTGGGTAGAGAGGCACTGAGACTACTTGGCACAGAAAGCTCTGTAAATCCATGGGGGCTGGCACAAGAAAAGCCCCAATCTGAACAACTGCTACCAATTTGTAACATGCAAAAAGTGCAAGAACTAACTTTTAAAGGTGACCTCTGAAACCCACATGTATTAAAATATAAAGGAATATAATTTCTTTTGCGTAGAAGGGGTGAAGAAGTTTTGTATAGAACATGTGAATGGCTTTATACTGCCAGGACTTAAAACATTTCCACTTTCCTTTCTATATGTTTGCTCAGCTGTATGGCAGTAACTTCTACCTGATCAATAATAACAAGGAGCTGAGGACAGTAACATCTTCCATCACTTCAGAAAAATCTGGATGATTACACTGGTTCACATAACAAGTGTCTTGCAACATGGAATTACAGCTTCCCCATCACTCACAGAAATGCAGAACCATTTACTATAAAAACTTTCTAATAATTAAAAATAATGAGATTTACAGACTGTGGAACCAAACAAAAAAATAAAGAAGACCACTAAAATACTACTACATCAAATACTAATTAAGAGTTGGCACATAAGCTAATGCTTCCAATTTTACTTTTTTTTTGTACAGCTTTCCATGTATTTTTTATTAATTAAAATTTCTCATTAGTTTCTGCTATATGACATTTTTGCTGCTTTAACATCTGTGTTAAATAGTAATATAAGAAAGCAATTTTGATTATACTGTAAAAATAAAGGACAATTTTAGTATTACTAAGCAGTAATACCCAGATCCTGGAATGCATCACAGATAACAGGATTTGCTCTAGAATTAACTATCACTACAGACTGAAGGGAGAGAAGAAGGGAGACAAGAAAAAGGAGAGTCTGTGATCAAAATAGATGCATTATCCTAAATGACAGACACGGTGTTCCTGGTACATGATCAAAGGCAAGCACATATTCCCCTCTATTGTTGTTTAAAGATGTTGTAGCTAAGGAAAACATTTTCGTATAAAAACAAAATTATTACTTTGAAAGACATTCAACAGCAGCACCCAACACAACAAAAAGTACTGAAGAGAAATTACAAGAAGCATGTGAAGATTTGTGCAACGTCACAGCTCTCTCCTTTCCTCTGGCATCTCCTGTGATCGTTTCGCTTCGATGTGACACAATAAACAACCAAACTGACAGCACTTGCAGGTTCCTCACCTTCACAGGTGTCTGTCTCGGAGCTGAACAGGTAACCCTTGGGGCAGGAGCAGCTGTAGCTGCCCGGGGTGTTCCGGCAGAGCCCATTGTCACACAGCAGCCCGTTCACGGAGCACTCGTCAACGTCTGCAGAGGCAGGAGTCAGACCGTGACCACAAGTTACAGTTCTTAGTTTCAAAGCTCTAATTCATTTTCAGGTTTTTACTGCAAAAAATTCTGTTCTGCCTTTAAAGTTGGGGTTTTTTTTACTAGCAAACTCAAAAATTAGTTCATGGTTAGTCTTAAAAGAGTAATTATGTTTTCCTGCAATGACCTTGTCATTTGTGTGACTACACCATATAAATTCAAGGAGGTCTATTTGCTTTGAAAACAGTATTTTAACTATTTTTTTTTAAACACACAAACAGCAGTGTGTTAATTACTGTTCTAACCCTGTTTTATAGGCTAAAATTGTTTTTGTTATCCATGAAGTGGATTAAAAATCTATCCTGTACAGTTCATGTATGGCAGTCATCTCAAGAGTACACATGTACCTCCCCTCCAGAAGAACACTGTATTTTAAAAATAACTATGATTAAGACCAGGATATCGAGAACACTGACTAGGAAAACCCCATATGTTAACATAATTCCCTGAACTTCTCTTAAACCAACTGAAAATAATTCTAATAAAAAGTAATGTGTCTTCCTCATTGCCCTATTATTTATTCTATGAAAGAAAAAAAATATATCATTTTAAGCCTTTTCTTCTAATGCCCATCACATGTCACCATAACCTAAGCTTATAGACAGGGTAAGTCAGGATAAATATGACATTTCATCCTTCTTCAGCATGTCTCCTCTTTATTGACTGCTTGAGTTCCCAAACCTAATACTGCAACTGAAATCTTAAAACAAATAGATTTTTACAGAGTTTTAAAGTTTAAAAATAGAGAAGAAAGGTGAGAATGCAATATAACTACAATCCGGAGAATTTTGGTTTCCCCATCTGCTTTAGAGTTTCCAACCTGTGCTTATGAATTCATTTAGGATTCAGACAATAAAGCCTAAATTTCTCCAGATGATGAATCCAAGATTTAAGTCTGGCAGCCATGAATTAAAAAAAATAAAAGCTCTGCTAAACTAATCTGTCCTTAATTTAACTTCATCTGATTTCAACCACAGAAAGGCAGATGGATTTGTAAATTTAAATTTTCAAGGGCAATTTTAGCTTGATGTCATACAATCCTTTAACCCAAACCGTGCAGCATGATGAATGCATTATTTCTCTAGAATCTCATAGAATAACTTCAGATTTGGACTGTAATCTGTTGTGATATGCTCTGTAAAAACACAGAACAACATAGCTCATGCTCTAAACCCACTCAGATCTGACAAAAATACTGACTGATGACCATTTCTATTTCCTGGCATCTCATAATCTGTGTCATAAAATCTTTCAGCCTTTTATCTGAGTGTTCATACTTCAATGCTCTCATGGAAAAATTCTATCTAAGAGTAAACACATCCTCACATTCAGTAAGCTTTATCTTTATTTAAGTAAACACATAAGATTATACTAGCACTTACCTAGTCCCAAGAGTAACTAGATAAATAAAATCCCTTCCCATAAAATCCACTTGGAGAATGAATATTACGTGAAGCATTTTAAAAAGAAAGACACCAATAATTTTCTGCAGCAGTGCTTTTTCTGCCAGAAGGTCATACTTAGGGCGTTGGGAAGTAACTAGCTGTAAAGTTCCTTTATTTGAGCAGATGAAAGGAAACACTTTCCTTACTTTTTGTTTGCTTTGCATCACCAAGAAGGAATGTTTGATATGAAAACTATACCACAGCTATATGGACCATGTTTTCCCCACCAAAAATGGTGGAGTTTTGTTGAGCACAAACAGCAGTGACAGGTCAGTAAACCTTTAAGCGCGAAATAAACACAGCGCTTAAGGACAATACTTTAAGTATCCTGATGGTTTCAGAGAAACTTCCATTAGCTTTTAATTTAACCAAACTTCACCCTTCTGCTTAAAATTACAAGGCTGTAAGCAACATTATTGTACAATGCACTTCTGGTATAATACACTTTTTTTCGGATGTAAGAATTCCCAAAAGAAAAAAAAAACACTGGATTTCATGTATGACTATGAATAATAAAATTAATTAGACAGGGAATGAAACCTGCAATGTTACCTCCTGCTTACACTTCCCAAACAGCAATACTCACCCACTAAATGACAGGAAAACATACAGTAAGAATAATAACAATGCAGTGATTGAGAAAAGCACCATTCCAGATTTTTTGCATTTTCATTGTAGCTTGAAGAAGCAGGTGCCCTGCGACCTAAATTCTGACAGGTCAAATCAGCACCAATGTAGTGATAAATAACTCAGCCACAATAAAAAACAGCAAACAACTCACCCACACAATTGGTCCCAGCAGGGTCAGGCTCGTAGCCACTGTTGCAGTTACAGCGATAGCTGCCACGCAGGTTTTCACAAATCCCATTGGAGCAAATATCAGGGTCCAAAGCACACTCATTAATATCTGTATTAGCACAACAACAGAAGATAATCAGACACTGACAGGTATGACAAGCCTGTTCCTGTGAGAGGTGTGGGCAACACCTGACTCACTGGATGTGGAGGCTGTCATTCAGAGCCAAGGTACAGCACAGGTGCAGACAGAAGGCTGAAAGAAGTGATTATTCTCCTTTGTTTGACACTAGAAGGCTGAATCTGGAATACTGTGTCCAGGTTTGGGCCACTTTGTATGGGGCCACTCCTCAAGCCTCCTAATGCACCTACAGAAGCCTGTCCTACTCTTGGCATTCCTTGCCAACTCAGCCCCAGCGTGCCCTAGCTTTCCCAATCCCTTGCCTACACATCTGGGCAGCTGTCCTGTACTCCTCACAGGATTTTTCCCTGGTTCCACTGACTGTGCATTTCCTTCTCATACTTCAGTTTGATCAGAAGGTCCTTACTCAGCTATGCTGGTCTTTGCCTCCCTTGCCTGATTTCTCACATGCGTGAACAGAGAGCTCTTGTGATATCAGGAAAACATCCTCAAAGCTCTGTTCTTCTCCTTTAAACCTGAGGGCAGTTTCCCATGGAATCCCATCCACTGATGCCTTAAACAACTGAAGGTTCATGCTCACAAAATTCAGGGTGCTGTCTTTACTCTTCACCTGGCCCCTCAAGAGCATGAGTTCCACCAGGGCATGACCAATGCAGTCCAGGCTGCCATCAGTCTTGACATCACTAATTAGTTCATCTGTGTTGGTAATCAACAGATCCCGTAACGCCTCTGCTCTGTTTAAACTATCACCTGGATTAAGACATTTTCCCCTCAGCATGCTCCAAAGGTCTCCTGGCCTACACACAGCTCATGTCAGTGTGACTGAATTCCCCCAGCAGCATCAGTGCCTGAGGTGTAAGAAGGGGCTGAAGGGACTGGATTTCAGCTGAAAAGAGGGAATATCAGAGGGACCTCTAACAGCAGTTCCCTGGTCTCAATAGATGATTACAGACAAGGTGGAGCCAGACTCCTCTTTAAGGTGCACAATGACACGGCAAGAGACAACATTTGCAAGATACAACAGTGGAAATTTAAATTAAACACCAGGAAAACAATTCTTCACCACAACTGTGGCTAGGCACTGGAGCAAGCTGCCCAAAGAGCCCACGAGAACTCCATCCTTGGAGATTTTCCAAATTCCACCAGGCAAGGCCTTGAGAAATGGTTCAGCTTTGATGATACCCCTGCTCTGAGCAAAGGTTACGTTGGATGACGTCCAGATATCCTTTCCAACCTAAATTGACAGGGAACTATGTGCTTGTAAGAAAAAACTTGATGCAAAATACCTAGACTGTGCACTCAGTGCCTGTGGTTCAGGGATCTAGGTAAGAAGTTATAATTTATAAGGTGACACAAGAATTTTCCTAATACAGAAGTAACGCATAGGTCAAAACTACAGCATATTCAGTCCTATAAGAACTTCTTGAAAATTTAAAATTTTTCTCAGGTAGACAGAACAGGATGATGGATGAGTTATATTTCCTGAATTTACAGTCCCGTATAAAATTTCTGCTGTAGCTGGAAAATTCCAAAATATTCATATGAACTATAAGAGCAGGAATGGACTAATTTTAATACTTTTTGCCTCTGAGGAAAAGAGAGTTTTTCAATATTTTCCTTCTTCCCATATGGTAAGCCCATTACTTTAAATAGTTCCTTTCCCAAGCCCAGGAAAGAACAGAAGGCATGCTGGCCTAGCTGTGACTTCGTGAAAGGCTTGTTTCATACTTGCAGGGCTCAACTTTTTGTAAAGAACATTTCCTCTTTAATCACACTGCAGTTTAGATACTGATTTACATTTAATCACACATGCATTTGGAAAAACCATGCTATCCCTGGATAAAACTCAATATTATGAGACATCCGAAAAAATTAATAAGAAAATACAATTTAGCATACTACTTCAGATTTATATTTTCTTTAGAGCAAAATGTATTCTGTAGTTTACTAAACGTGTTTGAATCTTGGGGACAAGCCACACAAGCAGTGTACAATCAGTGACACGAGCAGCAGCATGAAAATTGGCTGCAATGTTGCTGTACAAGATGTACAGAGAATCCTGTGTTTGCTCTAGAAACCTGAACAAAGAAGGACTTCAGCTGAGACAGGAACCCATAATCTTTGTCATGCATTTGGTAGACAGCACAGTTGTTTTAATGTTTTAATGTGAAATTGCATTTTCCATGTAGCCAAAAGGACACATGACCTCCCCACCAGGCTGCATGCAAATTCTCATGGTGGGATGCTGCTTGTACAACAGCATTACTGAATGCTGACATTATTTCCCTGAGACTTAGAGATTCTTCAGTGGACCTTGTGTAATTCACTGAAAAGTAAACTGAGAGAATTCATAAATTCCATGGATTTCAAATTACTTGTGAGCTTGCAACACGTCAAGCTATTAAGAAAAAAATAGGCAGATACTTACAGCACTGAACAAAAACAGAATTTCTTTTATTACAGTGATATTTTCAAACGTTATTTAGGCTATTACTAAATATAATGATGGGAGTTCTCATTCTGTTCCTGCTGAATGGAATAGGAGCTTTAATGCTGACAAGGATAATTATTAATACATCGGACAAATACCTAGCAATAAATTTATGTTCCTGTATTCCCCTATTCCTTCTTCAACCCATTTTACTTATCTGGCAACTGCAGCATGATTTGCCCCTGGATTTTCAGGCCTGGCTCAGCCATTATTTTTTAAAATCCTTGTCTCTGTGGTACTAGAAAAAGGATCTGGAGCTTTACAGTACCCAGTACTAAATGCAAGTGGTCACTTTCAGGACTGTTTTTCTTAAGGATATGATTTTTTCAGTAAGCTCCCTCCCCAGTTTTAACTCTACAGAGAAAAAAATCTGTCCATGCAAATAATCCATGAGTGAACACTGGATCTGGAGTGAAAAACTGCTCTATTACTATCCCAGCTGACTGAAAATCAACTTCAAATGCAAATGACTCCTGTCACTCCCCAAATGAGGGAGAGCTGTTTTATGCCTAATCTCAAAAAATCTCTCATCTCAAAAAAAAAAGTCTATATATTATAGGACATAACTCTGAAACAGATTGCTTTTTTTTCTTGATAGGGTCAGGCAAAATCCACTGCTGTAGAGAATTAATTCCAGCCTTTTCTTTAAACAACATTCAAATACTGCACTTCGAGAATTAAAATACTAAAAATCAAGATATTAATCTTCAGGTTAAAAACTCCACTCTAGTATGTTATTGAAAAATATAATTCTGAGGATGGGGTTTTTTAACTTTGAATCATATATATTAAAGAAAATATGCAACGTACCTCTTCCGTCAACAGTAATACCAATTCCACTGCTACACAGGCCATGGAACTCAGCTGCTCAGTTCAAGCAGAGATGTTGGGGAAAAGAAAATGTTATTTCCAGTATTTCAGCTCCTTTCATCCTAAACTAAATCTACACAATTTTTTTCCAAAATAATTTTTCTACAACATAACTAACGAAATGCCAGTGTTCACACTAAATAACCATTTAGAGATAATTTAGTTAAATCTGTCAGGCAGCACTCCATCCTGAGCTTTCAGATTGATATACAAAACCAAAATTAGATGACAAAGATTTAAACGCTCAGGTGATTTCTTTACAGTCTTGACACGACTGTCCTTTTCATTTACTGCTTTAAATCACAATGTCAGTTTTGCTTGGTTTTTTTCTAAATCTGCTGCTTCAGAAAATAGCATTGAATGGAAATTCTGTCCAAGATGCATCATCTCAGTTCTGTAGTCAAGAGATTTTTTTTTTTTTAATCAATCTCCAGGTTTACCTAAAAATTGATTCTTATAAAATGAAATACAGATTTCTGGAAATAATATGGGCTGCTTTTTTAAGCTGGACTGACTGGACCAGGAAATGTACAGATTCATTGGAGAATTCTGCTTGTTCTCTTGCAAGAATTATTACTTATAGCAAACACTTAATTCAGGAACTCAAAATTCACCCATGTGTACCCTATTCACTTTTCTTTAGGGCACAAATAAATCAACAACGTGATCTCAACAAGATTTTTTTTTTTTAAAGTCTGTATGTTCACTGTGCTATTTGAACAAATACAATATTTTACCTGAGTTTTTAGCAGGGCAGGGATGACATGGCTCTCCAAAACCATAGTCAGGGCTGGCACAGCAGCACTCAGACTTTGTCACAGCACCAGGGAAGGGACGGACACACAGCCCTTTTCTGATGCCTCCATAGCATGTGCTACGCACATGAGTGTCTAAAACAAAAGGACAAGGGAGCAAATCATTATTTCCTTAGGCTGAGAGTGAAATGTATGCATACTATCCCAGCAAAAGCTAAAACCCCTTTTTTGGTCAACAAAAAGGTCACACTGGCTACATCTGCACTGCCTTAATAATCCTGATGGCACCAAGGCCAATTCTCAATGTGGTTACCTCCTGGGGCTTTCTCCAGAGCACTTTAAAACCACCTAAACCAGCATTTCATGAGGTAATACAAAAGCTTTACACAGGACCCAGCAAGCAAAGATGACCCACACCCCGAAGCAGCTCTGTAAATCCATCAGCACATATCCCAGCAGGAAACACAGAATGGGTTGGATCAGCATGTGGGGGCTGATTTTTTCCTTTGAGAAGTACCACAGACATCTCTTACTTCCAAAATGGTTCCTCAGGTAGGTTAACTCACCAGCAGCCCAGGGCTGGTGATATGAGAGAATACCTGCTTCTGAAAGAAGGAACAATGAGCTCCATCTGTATTTACAAAATTATGAACAGAAATGCAATTTTAGCAGATTGTTCAGACCAGCACTTACGAGACATGACCATGTCAATCGGTTTATACGTAAACAGGCACCAGTGCTGGATTGGCACACCAAAGAGGCCCCAAAATCTAGCTGGGAACAGCAGTTTAGCAAATCTTATGCACAACTAGGCAGTGAGGAGAGCAGCACTACTGCCCAGAGTATAAGAAACTTCCAGGGTTTTGTGATTAAAAACCCACTCTGCAAGTCACAGTGCCAGCCTTGGGGAGAGGGCTGGAAATGATGACAATGATAAACCACCGCTTATCATACAAACAAAACACTTTAACACCTGAAAGGCTCTTCAACCTCAAAAATCACGCCAAAAAAAAAGACAGCAGAACAATTATACAGGTCAACTATACACCTGTAGGACTCACCATGTGCATGCTGCCAATCTTACAGCTGATTTAGTCACACAAATCAATTTGACAGCCTTGACCAGTAAAATATAGTAAGAAGCATCTTCCAAGGCAGACACTCCATACCTACTTTTAGAGAAATAATCATCTGCTATACTTATCCAAGAGCTATGGGAATGTCTCCAAGACTGCTTTTTATGCATTTTGTTTTGGGTTTTTGTTGCTCTTTTCAGTTTTTGGTCTTTCTAGGGTTCAATGCCTTTTTCATGTTTGCTTATAGGATAGTATTAGAGATCTTTTAACAAGCATGTGACTGGACAGTTCTTCTAAAGATGTGTAGTTGAGAACTGCAAGATACAGATAGAGTAAACAGCCTTTACTTTTGACTCCTGTAATTCTGCTGACACTGTCGGAGTTGCAGAAATCCTCTTTGTTTCAGGTATCTTTATAGGCCAGGACAGAACACGGCTTTATTTTATACTCGTCAGTCTCCCAGTAAAACTACCATGCATCGTGGCCTGGACATGAGCCTGAGAGGACTCAGAAACTGAAATGGGTTTGAGGGAATCCAGACAGTTACTTGCTTGAAGTTTGACCTCAAAACAACAAAGAAAAGTTGCATGAAAGGTTTTACAGTCCATGTTGAATATCCAGTGCCAATCCAAATAAGAACTGGCAATTCCTTATGTGTTCTGTCGGGTCTTTGAGCAGTGTAAGCTGGCTCCTGTGTAACAGTACTGCCTGCACATAAATGTTTTCTCTTGCTTTTGGTATCCCATGGAACAGATAGTTCTGGAGAACAGCTAAATACATCCTAGATTTTAGAGTTTTTTCCTTGCCAAGAATCTAGGTGAAGCCAGTACAATTTGCTTGCACTTGACATCAGGAAAAGATTACGATTCTTGGAAACAGTTGAGGACTTTTGCCCAAGAAATGTGTGTTCATTTACTTTGCAAAATAATTAGTGGCATCATATCCTTTACCTCCACCTCAGACAAGCCCGGTTGCCACTCTGACAAGTTCTACCATGAACAAGGGGGCTTCAATCACTGCCCTCATTTCAGAGCACTAAGAATTTATTTTATGCCCTGGGTCAGAGATCAGCATTGCTGCTGCTGTAGCCATGTACCTTTTTACTCCACTCTTTCCCAAGGCATATCACTTCTACACTCTTAAATTTGGCAGTGTAGCACTTCAATAGCTACAAAAATGATCATCACCACATTTGTGGTCAACATCAGGTGGACCAGTGCTTGACCCACACCCAGGCAAAGGTGCACCCGTCCAGGAGCCTTAGAAGGACAAATCAGGCTGATGACAGACACTTTCCCATTTGGCTCTACAAAATTACCAGAGTGAAATAAAGCTTAGTTACTGTGTCCTGCATGACTCTGGCTCTGGGCAGAGGTAATTTGAAGTGTCTCAGCAGAGAAAAAACACTGTGTGAAGCTGCAGCCACAGCTCAGCCCAAGTCCTGAGGTGATACACAGACACACACACAGGGCCAGCTGAGGTGTCCAAGCATGGAGCTGCAGCTGGAAGTACAGCCAAACCTAAAAAGCCTGAAAATATTCAAATATTGGAAGTTTGGGTCCAAGTATTTATCTAGCTGTTCCATGACTCTGTAAATGTTCCTTTCCCAAGCATTTGTTCCCCCTTGCTGTACTTTTTTCAAGCTTGTATAACATTTTGTGATTGACTCAGCCATACTTATAAATACTAAGTAAAACAGCTTTTTTTTTTCCTATGTATGCTCCCACCAAGATCAAGGTCATTATTCAGAAGTGAAATAGAGCTCAGAGAAAGAGGGAGACAGCTGGACTGTGGGCTCTTAGATTTTATGTTCCTTGCTAGTTACCTAGCAGACTTATGGGAATGATTTTACAAGAGGCCCAATTTAAGTTATTAATTTTCAAACTACCAATAATCTTCTAGCAGCCAGAATGTCTGAAAAGTATTATTTAGCTCATGCAATATATGGGATAGAACAGCCAGACACAGAACTCCTGTACTTAAACAGCATGTGGATTATATATAAACACACATACACAGTTCTGAAGAGTGGATTGGCTTGGAAATTCTGTTCTCTAAGTCATGTGTGAGGATATTTTGTTATGCAATATTTGAAATTTCCTATGCTACTTTATGGCTGGAATAATGACATCATCTTTTTCAAATGAATTTTCCAACTAGACCATGATTCTGCTTTATGATTTTTTTGTCCTATTAAGGGTCTTTCCTGTTGAAAATAAAAGCATTTATGGTAAACCTTAAAGCTGTGTAACACGTGACTTCTAAATAAATGGTGTTCACAGATGATGGCCAACTTGTGAAGTCTTTTGCTGCTAGAACTATGGCAACATTAGGTAAATGAAAGCACAGAAAATCGAGTACTGTATTGATTCTTTGCAGCTGTATCACTGACAGGGGTAAAAATGAGGCCAACTTGGAACAAGAAAAAGGTACTGAACAGCCTGTACTCAAATCTGGTTTTGTTGGTGCGCCACTGAGCCGTGGAATTCCAATATTTAAATCAGTACACCAAGCCTTTTTTCATTGTTTAATTTCTCACTGCTTTTCTCCAAACTTTTAATAAACCAGAAGAAAACATCTCGGCTACCACATAGGAGGGAACACAAGTTGCTTTTGTTGGTTCAATCTTTAGTACAGTTTTGCTTACTAGAACACTTAATTTTTTAAAGTGTTCTTTGCGTTCCAACTGTGAGACTGAGAGTGTGTTCTATCTTTTTTTGAGCCTATGTTTTTAAGCCATTCTCAGTTTTTATCATGCATTTTTTAGGCTGAAGTGGGCTAGCTTGTGCTGACACTTGGTACAAACACCTGTCCTAGATTCTGTTTTAAAGAATTTTGAACTTTTGCACCATCTGAAGTGTTACTTGAAACGAGCTGGTAATGGCAACACGAGGATTTAGTACGTCCCATCCCTCCAGTGTGAGAACTTCCAAGCATTGTGATGCAGTGTTTTTCCTTTATCTGGAAATATGCTGATAAGACAAAGGCAGATACAACATCCCTGCATCCATCAGCAAGAACAGTCATAGCACTGATTAATAAATACGATTATTGTAGAGCCTTTGGTCACTAACATCCCTGATGACAGACACATGCAGGAGCTGGGGAAGGAGAAATTTTGGGGATATAGAAATGACGTTCTGGTATGCAGAGGGAAAAGATGGTATCTCCTGTGGATTGAATTAAGGAACTTCGCAGTATTGCAAAGTACACACAGTATCATAACTCTCAGCAATTCCTGCCCAATATGTATTCTTCTCCTCCCTCCTCATCACCAATCAGCAGAAAACAAGGGATTGAATATTTCTTGTGCTTCACACCTCTTTTAATTCTTCATCAGCTTGAAAACCATCCATTTTTTGTCCCATGAGCTCCCTGGAGTTATGCAGAGCTGAGTGAAGAATCTCTTAAATGCCAACGAGTACCATTTGAGAGGACAGGAGGCTGATTACATGGAAAAATACTATTTTTCATCAGACTAGAAAGGGTATGCCTCCAAACCGAAGAGATGCCAGGAAGAGTAAGCACTGTAAGTTTAATTTATATGAGCAACAGGTACACAAGAGGTTGTGCCTCTCCAATTCCACAAAAGAAATTAAGTTTCTATTAACACTAAGTGTTAATTAAGTGTCTATTAACACTAGGATTGTGGGGTTGCATCTTGTCTGTGGTTTGATGTCAACGTTATTTAGAACAGTATTATTTGGTGCATTTAATTTGATAATTAACTAACCTGATAATTTCCTTTGCTTTTCTATGAAGAAAAAAGAATAAATCTCACTTACCCACACACACACGACCATCAACTCCAACAACCAAGCCAGGTGGACAATCACACCGAAATGAGCCTTCAGTATTTATGCAATGACCATTCATGCAAATTCCTGATGTCTGGCATTCATCAATATCTAAGAGGAGGCAAGACAATTCAGAAATCAATCTGTTTTTATCAAATGGCTTTATGATAGCTGATGAATCATCATAATATCCTTGTTTTATTTCTAATAAAAATTTAATCTTGGAATAATCAAAATTCCCGCTGCTCAAACAAACAAACAAACAAAACAAACCAAAACACACAGAACTGTAGGATTAGAGCTACTTCATATTCTACATCAAGCAAAATCAACAATCAATTTTCCCCTTTGTCCATCTCATGATATTTTTATTTTGCTTTAAAGTGTGGCTAAGGAGCCCTAGACATAAAATATCCTAATGATGGTTAATTTTAATTTCAAAGAACTTTTAAGTGGTCATCAATTTCTAAGCACAACTGCATGTAATGAAGAAAAGCACAACTAATAGAAATGGTTCAACTTCAAATCAGAAGGCTCACAATTTAGACGATTTACTAGAAGTGGCTCAAGGCCAAACCTACCTCTATGGGCACCAACAGGTATCTTCACTTAGTTTGCTGAAACTGAAGCTAAATCAGACTGTATTCTTAAAATTTATAACAGAAGTTTTTAGTGATTGCACTTTAAAAAGTTAATAGTGCTGTGTGGCCAGTAAAATGGCTCAGGTGCTATGCACTATGAATTACCAGAATAATGACCTGGAAAATGTGTGGGGGGCGGGGGGGTTGTTAATCAATGTAAAATCTTTCAAACCTCTTAAATTTACCATATTGCTGCTCACTTTAGCATTTCACATAGGCCCTGAATATTTTGATGCATTTACAATGCTCCAAGATTTTTCAGATGCTAATTTATCAAATGTTGTGGCTTTCACAATGCTATTAAATAGTTCTTTCAGTAAGTTAGGGATCTGTTTCTAATCCAGGCAGCTAAAGCCATCCACTGTAGTGAACAGCAAGGTGTTACATGGCACTGAATCAATCCATGTGACAAGACTGCCATTCCTGCAGGGATGAACAGACAGGAAAAGCCGTTTTCAATCAATATCCCCCAAGTTTTACATACCAGTACAGTAACGCCCATCTGGAGCCAGAACAAATCCTGGTTTACAGATGCATTTAAAACTCCCATCCTCATTTATGCACATCCCATTCAAGCACATGTTTGTTGTGGCACACTCATCATGGTCTATGAAACATGGCAAAGAAAACTGCTTTCAGTTTCTCACCCTCCAGAAGACGACACAGTGAAAATAAACAATCAGGACTGGTGTGACATGTTCCTTCACTTGAAGATTGGTTTCTACTCATAACTCAATAAAGTATCTAAAGAGTTTTCACTCTACAGATAAAGCAGAAAGTTTTTTTCATGTTATGATCAGTTGCTTTGCATATTTCAGCAGGCTGCGTATGAAAGAACAGGATGTGTCTTCCATTCACACATGAGAAAATAAAAAGCTTCCATCACCTGAGAGAATTAAGCTTGTTGTTTATCTAACAGGACTTTTCGTTGACACCATGCAACCAAAATTAAAACAAGGCATTTCTTCAGCAGTGCTGATTTATTGAGCATCTGCTATGAAGCTTTTTAGAAAACTATTATTCCTGGGACTCTTGAGGAGAGGTGTAGCTTCAAAAAAAAAATTACCTCAATTTTTTTTTAAAATCATATGGGTCTGTACAACAACTATTTGAATGAAGAGCCTCTAAGTTCACAGTATTTCAAAAAAGGTAATCCTTAATGATCCTCATCTGTAGTATGAAGCACAATTTTTAGAACCACCAAGCTAATGCCTGCCCCATTCTTTAGAAGAGTCCTTACCCACACAGTTTTTCCCATTTGGAGTCAGTTCAAACCCAGCATTGCAAATGCACTGGAAGCTTCCCTCAGTGTTTACACACCGTCCGTTCTTACAGAGAACACCGTTCTGAACACACTCATCGATATCTAAGGGGAAGAAAAAACAAACCAAGCCAAACAAAATCCTACACAAACTGAGAACTGTGCTAAGATAAAAATGCATTTAGAGACTGTCGTGGTTTGACCCGAACTGACAGGCAGCTCAAATTATTGCTTTGAAAAACACTGGAATGTCACTTAAATATTACCTACAAAAAAATTTCAACATTAAGGATTTAATCCCCTTGCATGAGGGAAAGATATTATTTTTACAGACATGTACAACAAACGCTACATTTTGTGATGCTTAGCAATTACTTCATGAATACTTTTAAGAACCTACTCACACTTTCATCTGCATGCATACATAAAAAACACCTGTCATTCTATTTCTTCTCTTTTTAGAACTCCTGTCTGGGTAACTCCCTGGATGGATACTCCAGAATAATGGTTAAATATTAAAAGACAACAACAGAACCAAAGAGGTGGCAGCCCAGATCTAGAATGCCAATTAATTTAACATTGGGATTTACTGAAATTGCACCCCTATTTTTTAAAGTCAAACAGAGTCTGATGCAAGGGGTCAGAACACCAGCAATGCCAGCAGACATGGAGCAGTTTTCTTACCAATGCAGGCTTGCTTGGTAGGAGTTCTCTGGAAACCTGCGTGGCACTTGCAGTAATAGGAACCAGGTGTGTTGACACAGTCCCCGTTGGAGCAGGGGTTTGATGTGCACTCATCAACATCTGCTGGCAGCACAGAGAAGCATTAGTGACTTCACAACATCTACAACATTTTTTTTCCCCCAAGTCTGGAAGCTTCTAAGTGAAAAAGATGGTAATCAACAGACAAATGCTAAATACTAAAACCTGTGCTCGGTGCAAAATCACTGCTTTGCTAAGAACACAGGGCTCTTCTTAGTTCAGCTAGGCAGGCATTTTTAAGAAGTGAAGGGGCACTGCACAATTTGTAAGCATGTTGAGGGACCAAAGAAAAAAATCTGCTTGAGGATTTTGAGACCTGATGGCTGCCTAGCGAAAGTGAACAACACTTAATAGTTTCATTTAACTCAATGACCGTTTATGCTCCTTCAGAATAAAACCAATACTGATCAAAACTGGCACCTTAAAACAAGAGCAAATCATGGCATGCAAAAACTACCCCTATTATATTACAGGTTTATTGTAAAAACGTGAGGAGGGGGCCACACACCAGCAGGAGGGATTCTTAATGAGACCACAGTCTGTGCACCACGTCTCAACTATTTATGCCCCACTGCATCCTCAACCCCAGTCTTTGCACTGAGTGATACCAGATTTAATCTAACTCTTTTCCATAATGTACCTTACTCTCATTTCCAAATGTTTCTGGTATTTGGGTGCAACCAAACACATTTTAACCAGTTTAACCAATGTTAGGTAACTGCTCAGAAATAACTCTTATTTGACATGGGGCTCTGCAAACTTTAACAGTTCCTTTCAAGAATCCTTCCCAAATTTGATGCCCAGTAGTTACCAGCGAGTCAGACATGTCTTCGGCTCATGACAGCTACTCCCAGATCTAAAATAGCATCAATTGTTCTCCTCATTACATTTCTGTAAACCCTCCAGGACCCTCACCCACTGTAATCCAGAGAACAGAGTGGGTGTATCCCACTGGTCTGGCAGGGCATGATTACTGACTCAGTCCCCCCTGCAGCTCCTAGAGGGTGACCTAAGCAGCTACTCTCTGCTAGAGCTCAATGTACAGGTTACAAATGGATCCCTTGATGAAATCCCCTATTTCTTTACCAGTAACTTTTGCTAATTCGACTTTTTCCTCCAGCTTCATTTCACTTACAATGAATTTGTAATTACTCATCTCTTCATTTAGGCAGGCTTTTAACACCACAGAGCCAGTGGTGACATGCAGGAGTTTCTGGCATCTGGCTGAAAGGTGCCATAAGAAGCGCTTAAGCCACTGCTGATCAGTTCCTAACAATGATGATTTTCCCATGTATTTCGAAGTGCGCTTCCAGAAATCCCAGGGAAATCCTAGGGCGATTTTCATGATTGTTTCCACTCACCCCTTATCAAATCTGGTTCTAGAACTTAGCTCATTACATCTTGAGAATACTAGGATGGAATAAGAAATTAAACTCATGAGAATATTTATGTGTACTTTCTAGAAAGCGCTGTTTCATGAATAACTGCACTATAAAAGATGGCAAAAGGTTAGTTTTGTTCTAACTTAATCATAAATAAGATCACCTATTTAACAGGAATTACTGTGTTGACGAACAAAAAGTTTAAACCAAGAGCATCAGGCACATAACAGAGATCTGTGTTTACACAAGTCATTGATGCAATGGCCTGGTTTACAGCACTCTTGGTGCCCAGATACAATCTGTGTAAACAGTTAAATGGATAAAGGGAAAGCAAATCGAAGAATCAAATACCTCCCCTCACACATAATTAGCTCATTCACATCTGCATACCTGCTGATTGCACCACCACTGCGGTAAAATCACCAGAATTGAAACAAGATAAAGAAAAGAGGAATTCAGGATGGTAAACACGGAGGTAACTGCATCTTTACATGCCAGCCTGTGCCCCTGTAGTAGTTCCCTGCTCCCATGTTCCTCTGCTGTGCCTCGCTGTTGGGATGCTCCTTGTCATGAGTGGGGGGATTTCTCATGAGTGGTGATTTTTCCCCAGTGCTCAGCTGATATGGGAAGGGGTCAAGGAAGGCTGCACATTACCCCTCCAGAACAAAGTCCTCAGCTACCAACACAGCGTCAAACTCTGAATCACGTCTCGACAAGAATTTTTGGTCAAGTGCCCTAAATCAAATGACTTCAAGTATATATATATATCTTTCTTTATTATAAAGGAGGGCAGAGGGAACTTATAAATGCTAGATACAACACTCATCTATTTTGTTTAGTTTTCCTACAGGGACTGAGATTTAGGACCTTCTCTATTACGGGCTTCAACTCGCTTCAAAAAAAGCCCATGTTCATGCCTAGAAAGGATCTCTCTGTAAGTTTATAAATTCTACAGCAGGAGTGCAGAGTTTCTCTATGAAACAGCTGACTTAAGCTTCGAAAATCCTTACAAAATCCATGTGCATCACATGACTTCCACATAAAATATGCATCTTAAGATGCTCTTATTTTTATAAGCTCTTGATAACTGAGGGAAACGGCAAATGTATGTTAATATAAAGGAGCTGTTGGCTTGGAGTTTGCATTGAAAGCGTGCATATTCCAGCAGTATAAACAGGAAACATCTGAGACAGAGAGGTTTAACCCATTTATTCTGTCTCCCAGCATATTCCCTTCAATGTCAAATATCTTTCTTTCAGTACTTGCCTCACACGTATCTCCACTTTTCAGTTTTTCATCTGTAACAATTGTCAGAGCTCTATTAGGCACAGCAGGAAACTTTCAAACCTCCCTTTAAAAGACTTACTGCAATGAGTCTGGAGATGAATTACAAAATTTTAAATAGGGATATTTGTGTTGATAGGACAAATTCAATAAATTCAACACAGCACAGCTACAGGTTTGCTGCCACTTTTAAAGTGTCTACAGTTTTATCCAGAGTTTTTATAAACAGAAATGAATAAGGAAAGGTAATAAAATTAAAGCTGTCTATCATTTTGAAGAAAAGGACTGACCATTCAGAGTCAGATCACTTAGGACACTCATGGTCCTTGGCCCATCAGGCATGTTCTGTTGTGAGAACAGAATAATGCAAGTTTAGGTCAGAGAACAATAAGTAAAACCATATTTTTTTGGTTTGGCAGGATTAATCTTGAAACAGGACTTTTATTTAACTCTATAGAAAAATATGTAACCATTTGGATCCTTAATTCACTGCTTTGAGAGCAGGCAGACAGAGAAGTACAGAAATAGTGTTCAGCTGTGTGCCATTAACCTAGGCCATACAGTGAACTATTTCCAATGCCCCAAGACTGTTCTTCCACCAATAAGATAAATATTCAAATTAGACTCAAGCAAGCATTTAAATTCATTTCATATGTATCAGCACACACATGAAATCCTTGCAGTTAAGTTCCTGTCTATATTTGCAAGAAACTTCCTGTGTAACTTGCAACAACTACTATTCACAAATCCCAAATTCAGTGTGGCACTTAAGATACGCTGGCTGCTTCTTTATAATACAATTAGAAAATAACAGTGAAACAAAGCTGTGTTATTTATAGAGGTCACAGAGTTATTTATAATTCAGAGAGTTCACTCTCTTATAAAACATCTTCTGAATTCAAGCAGCTACTCAAAAGGCAAACCACTGCAGAGCTGAAATTAGTAACGACTGATTCATCTCATGCAGGACAAAAATGGGCAAAATGACACCTAAACTTTTTTGAAACCATTTTGGGGGTCTTTTCCCATGCTTTCAACGTGGGACAGTACTATAGCTGCCACTGCACCTTCTGCTTTTGTTAAGCCAATTGAAATTTTTGTTTTGATCCCAGTGCATCTAAAATTGCCTCTGTTTTCCGTCTACTCTTTGATGCTGAGGTAAGCGTTGCAAAGATTAAGTTCCCTAAGTGAATACACCTTTTTTACTGGGCACATACCTGTATGCTTGAGAATTAAACAGGTCAATATTTTTTTTTTCCCCATGCAGCTATCAACCTAATATCAGAGTTTTCAGGCATTTGGACCCCAAACTGAATATTAGATGCAACTTCACTATTATCACAAGCCTGGAGAAGAAGGGGAACTGCCAGGCAAGTGGCCTGTGGGGTGACCCCACAGGAGAGACAGGGACAGAGTGCCAGCCACATTATCAAGAACACATTACATTTTTCTGTCAATTTCAGCACCCAGACATCTAAAGCTGATGGGCCTTTTGAACCACAGATCGGTTCCCTGCTCCAACAGCAACTGAAAAACAAAAAACTCTTAAGTTCATCTAGCTCTACTTACGGCAACAAACATCTGTGTGCTTCAAATGTTGTTTTCAACTTGACCACCGAGTAACAAAAATAGGAATACAAGATGTGAACTAGATTTCAACAAGATAAGATAGTCCAACATGCCAGATAGTCCCTGACTGTCAAGGTCCACCAGAGTTAAAAAAAATATTGATTTCAGTGATGCAAAATCTAGTGCTGCAACAAATGAGCCAGAGTTGTCCATACACTATAAAGAAACAACAGCCATGCAAGACTGACATCACAAAACTTCTACTCCCCACTCACAACGTGACTATAGCTCCTGAGGCCCAAGGATGCAGCAAGAGATTAAGCCTCTTGAAACTCCTAGTCAGAGATCAGAGGTACAGAAAACTCTCACCCAAATAAAAAAGCTGAAAAAATCAGACTTGCCATACCACAAAGGACAATTTGGAAGAACTGTAACAATCTTCAAGTACAAAAAAGTGAAATGAAGAAGGTACTGAACTGCTTTCCTTGCGTAGTGAGGATAAGACAAATAACGATAAGCTGCTTTTTTTTGCAAATATAGTGTTTAAATTAGATTAGATATTCTGAAAAATTTCTGGATATTTGACTATGGGAGCAGTGCAACTGCTTTGGAAAGTGGTGGAACCTCTGTCGACTGAGTTTTCTTAAAATGAGGGTGTACAGTGGCCAGGAATGGTGTAGGTACAACCAACCTCTGTGATGCAAGAGAATGGCCAAGCTAAGAGGGGACCTGCAATCCACAGACACATTATAAATTGATTCAAAACCACAATTTCTCTGAGGCAAGCCTGTTCCTAGCAAGCTCTTGAGTGATATTTTTCATTCACAGATCTCAAATCTCTTTATAAAGACTTAGTAAGCAAAGGTTCAATCCAAAATACAACCAGAACTTTTTATTTAGGACCCTATGCATTAAGCTGTATCCTGCATAGGGGCTTCTTCTACACATGACTACCCCACAAGAACCCCCAAATCCTGTATTTTCTCTGAAATAACTGATGAGTTGTTGACTCTGCAAGAGTGAAGTCCATAGTAATTGAATAAAAGTGCAGAATCCTAAATTCAGTTCTTGTTACATAAGGTTAGCATTCTGTATTTTCATATGAAACGAAAATTTAACCAGAAATTAGTTAATGCAATTTTTAAATTATTTTATATCTTTCAAATAGTCATTAATCCTTTTGAGGAGGCAAAACATAAATTCTACCCTTCATCATCTTGACCATAACAATACTACATCCCAAAAGTGGAGCTATGAGAGCATGACAAATGAAGACATGAAACACAACTTAGGTTACTGAATGTGACAAAAATGTGCAATAGCCGTTAAGCACATGAATAGGAATACTCAATACTAATATTTGCAATTAAAGATTTTTTTTTTCCTTGGTAAGAAAACAGCTAGCTCTCATAGAGAATTTAAATTATTCTAGTGTAACTAATAGCATGGTCCTTGCACTCTCTTTCTAAAGAGTAGTATCATTAAAATTAGTATGATTGCTTCCTTAAAAAACACCCATATTTTAAGCAGAAGGATATTAGAATAATGGATTTTGAAAAGTGCACTCACCAATACAATCCCCATTTGCATCCTGCTTATATCCCATGTTGCATTCACATCTGTAACTAGAGGGGGTTGGTATACAACGTCCATTGAGGCAAAGGTTGGGATGGTGCTTGCAGTTGTCTATTGTCTGGTTGAGTATTGCTAATAGAGAAAAATCAGAATGAGAGACAAATACTCCGATTTTCAAATGGAAGTATGCATGAATATTATACTTGGCTTCAGAAAGAACGTTATCAGGTGCACAAATGTATAAAAAAAAATCTTTTTCAAAGCACCATTTGTTGACATAACAGTAAACTAGCAACAACAAACAGCTCTTGGAAATAAAAACCACATTAGACAAACATCCTTAAATATGATTTACCATTTCTGCATACAGCCTGATGTGCCTGTCAGTGAACTCATGGATAAACCACAATTTGTGTGAAAGTCGAAGCTATTTTTGGTGTACCTGTCTTAATAATAGTCCTTGCATTTTATGATCTCTGTGGTTGTGATCCCAGAGATGTGTTTACACATCTCATAAGCAATGTTTACATCCCTCAGACTTCTGCCAGAAAATCATTCACCTTGGGCTTTCAGCCAAAGCAGTGTTTCAGCAGAATAAGTAGGTTTTACAGTTGGAAGAGAAAATACAGAAGACAGTTTATTTTAAACCCTAGTGGTTTTTTGAAAACACTTAGAAATCTGGAGTTTTGTAAGTGCTGACAAAGACACCTCAGCAGGGACAACAGTGGCTCAGGGACTCTGTAACTGAAGTCAAGCAAAAACCTCTACATCTGAACTCTTGCTGAAAAAAAGGGCTCCTGAACTTCCTAATGTACCAGCTGAGGTGTCTCAAATGTGCTTGAATGGCAAAGTAATTGTTAAGTGTTAAGAACACTACACCATATGCAGGCTAAGCAGAAAAAATACAGGAAAACCAGAAGGAATAGTAAAAAAAAGAGTGAAATAAGTCAGAATGCAAGCACTTACTCAGCCCTGTAATGATTGGGCCACTTCCAGTGGGACTCTGACCACCTGCCCCTGCTCCACCCACGCCTGGGGAGAATCCGTTGCTTCCTGGGTTGGGAATGAATCCTGCTCCTCTTGGTCCAAAGCCGTTGCCATTTCCCCCAGGAAGGAACCCATTCCCTCCCGCTCCGCCGCGCCGGGAGCCGCCTCTGGCAGGGGCACCGTCCACACACAGCCTGCGGTGTTCATCTGTCAGAGAGGAGGGCACAGAGAAGCACAGGCCAGGTCAGCCTTTCCAAGTGTCCTGGGTTGCAGTGTATTCTATTACCATCCTCATGAGCTGTTGAAACCAGGTGGGGGAGTGTTTCCTGGCCTCCTCCCTCCGAACTCTCTTTCTGTTAATGGCCCATCAATGCCCTGCTGCATGACTCAGAGATAACTTCCTCTGGACTATCTTCTGTTAATGAGTCCATCAACACCTGGCCTCATGACTCATCATCCCATTGTGAGATGCTCCGCCCAGAGGGAGGAACCAAACATTCCATCCTGGATATAATCTGAGATTCTGGACACCACGAACATCCTTCCCACTGGATTCCCAGAGGACAGGAGCTACATAGCCACCACAGGACTTTCTGAGGAAGAGCAGACCCTTCTACCAGACCACTGCTTCGACAGAGCCACATCCATCACTTCAGGAGGACTACAGCCACCATCTTATTGGACTGCTACCACCACCCTGATTAACAGGGTGTCAGGTTGTATCCTGACTCTGTCAGTTTAACCCACTCTTTTCTGCTTTTATTTTTTTTTAATTTCCCTATTAAATTGTAATTCTGATTTGGTGCCTCCCACTGGTTTGTTTTCAAACTAGTACACCAAGGCAGCTCAAACAGAAGATACAGCTTTCCTGTGTGCTACAAAAACCAGGATGGCAACTCCTCATCTCCCTGATGTCACGTGTTCCCTCTGCCACTCCGAACCTCAGGCAGGTTCCTTGGTTATGACAGGTGTTGCTTGAGGAAGGACACTACAAATAATAAAGAGGAATATTGTAATTTACAAATATTTGTTCGACTATATGCTGAAACCTTCTTGTAGATGTGTTGACAGCAGCACTGTAACTTCCCGGTCTCTCGGAGATGTTGGTGAAGAAAATACCTTTCACTACAGATGTGGACTATTGTTCTCTGAGCAGAGCTGAAAAAATATCTTAAAAACTGACACATTCTAGTCCAAAGTAACCCAAAATGCAATAGAACAAGAGAGCAGCTGTTCTTTTAAATCAAAATTAACTATGGGTCCTACGAGTAGTTTCCTCTTTGAGCCTGACCACAAAATCTTTCCCATTTCACAAAAACTATTTCCAAAGTCAACAAAAGGACATTAAAGAAACAAATGCCAAACGACTATGGACCAAAAATAAAAATGGTTAACAGATGGTAATATCAGTATTAAAAACACAGAAATGAATAATAAGGCAATCCATTACCTTCTTTTTTTCTGTTTAGCTTATTTTAAAGCAGTTTAAAACACTCCAGTGACCTCCATCCAAAGCAGAATGGACAGCAAGGAGAAGAAACTCAAACCAGCCAACCAACAAGGCACTCACCAGAGCCTCTGACAGGACACACCTCCACGATAGAGCCACTGGCCCAGCACTGGCCAGACTCACAGCAGCACTGCCTTCTGGTGAACCTCCCGGGCAGCTCCTGTGCACAGCGGCCACTCACAGTGCTGGAGAAACAGGTGCTTGTTCTCTGATCTGGCGGTTAATTTAAAAACAAAAACTAAAAATATTGACATGAGCTCTCAAAGCTACCTTCCTTTGCTCACCTGATGTAAGGACGAAAATGCTTTACAAGTTGTGTTAAAAAAAGCAAAAGCAAAAGCAACCAACCGAATAAAAACCCTCACAACATCCAAACTGCACCCAGTAATTATCCGACCCATGTATTCCACACTGGATTTACTGCAGAATCACACAGATGCAGTGGCATTAGTCTTGTATTCATCCACCATGTAATCCTAAAGTCTGCTCAATTTAACAGGAAATAAGGATGATATGAAAGACACAAAGCAATACAAACAAAAACTAGATACATATATACAAAAACCCTATCATGGCAAAACCCGCCATACTTTGTGTATCTCGTGTGTAGCAACAGCAACATCAGTAAATTCATTTAATGAACTTTCCTTCATTTAGATGTATCTATCTGAATAAATGCTATTCAGTCTGCTCTCCTCTGTAGACTGAAAGTACAACAGTATTTTTAGCAGTGCCATGTGAAAACTACTCTCCTTCAAGGACAGATGATCTTCTATCATCACAGTCCTGAATGCTGACTACAAGTTAAGCTCAATTAATTTGAAAATACACGGTACTAATTACAGTAATTGAGCAGACCCTGATATTTTGTTTGAAAGCAAATATTCATCTTGAACTAGGAAGAATAAAATACTTTGTATTAAGGTTTACATTCTTCACTTTTCTCCTAGGTAAATGAGAAATTACACTTCTAGAGTATATGAATTATACTGTAATATGACAAAGCACAAGAACTTTCAGACACATTTTCTTTGTAACATAAGGACCTGCCCTTTGCAGACTAGGGCATGTGATTTTTCTGCAGTGCTTTTTGGAAGCTGACTTTAAAAATCAAATTGTAAAACATCCCAAAATCCATATAAATTTTGATCGTATTGGAAATCAGAGGCTTTCAGTAATCCTGAACCTAGCCACAATGTATTTGAAGTTGGCACTCCTCAGATGAACTGAATAACAGAAGGTGGCTACATTGTTTAAAAAATCATTGATTTGAAATCACTTGTAGGTCTCGTGCTGCTACTGGCTTACATCACTTATCTGCAATTCAGAAATCCCTTCAGAATCCCTTCCTCAACATGAAAACAAAGAGCTTTGAGCTATCTGAAATAAGAAGAAGCACATAAGATCTCAAAAATACATTATTGTTAGCAATTGTTAAGGTTTTTTACACATGGTATGCAGTATTTATAGTTAATTGATCAGAATGGCTTATATCACATACTTGACACATGCACCTCTATATAAGAAACCACCACATGTGGAAATAAACATAGTGGGTTTTTATAATGTAGGGAGAGCTATTAAATAAACTGTCCTGTAAAAGATGCAACCAACACTTGGTTTCCTTCATTCTCTGTTTCTGACAAATTAGTGGCACATCAGCATGTGCTGCTTAATGCCTTTTGAGTTTACTTTTGTGCCTTATGATGATCTCTAAGGGTTAAATTAACCTGTATGAGATGGGACTTGAAGCACCAAGTAGGGATAAATGCTTGCTCCTTTAGAACAAAAGTGAGCTTAACTTTTGGGCTCATCAGATTCGAGAAACAAATATAATTAACAATTCCTGTGTTTGCCTGGACAACAGAGTGAGGCCCTGGGTCAGGGGGAAAGTGACAAACGGCTGTGGCACCTACCAAGAGTGCAGGTTCCGCCCACAGATGTGACATAACCCCGGGGGCAGATGCAGAAATAACTTCCCACGGTGTTGGAGCAAACTCCACCCTCACAAATTCCTGGGATGATGCTGCATTCATCAATATCTACCCAAAAAGGAGAGGACATAGGATAATTAGCAGAACACTTGTACATACTGCATTAAAAAGAGGGAAAGTGACCTTTTCTGAAATGAAGTTGTTATTCAACTCAGTCTGAATAAAATATTGCTGGTGCTTGCATACTGAAAATAATTTTGCTTGCCACCTGTTGGAGGTTTTCCTCATACATGCACTAGGTGCAACACTTCAAGCCACAGAGCACATGAGAGCAGACTGAGATTTCCTCTGAATGACACAGATTGAGTGACACCTCTGAGAAGCACAGAACAGCTACAGCGGAATGCCAAAACACACATCCTGCTTTCAGGCTGAAGGGAGGATGGCCCAGCAGCCAGCCAGGACAGCTCTGGGCTTCCTGTGACCACACAAATATTGCTCATGAGATCTGACTGCTTTCTGGCCCCCTAACAGTCCAACCGTAAGAAAGAATTTTGGCCAAGCCCTTCAAACACAAACAAACTTCTTGATCCATTCCAATGTTTCTGCCAGCTGAAAGCAGTGGTCTCACCTGAACACCGAGGCAATTTTGTGTGTGAATACATATAAAGTGAGATGCCACCAGGCTGATAAACGAGCTGTAATGTGCGTAATGAGGGGCTGCCAAATTCCAAACCAGGGGTCCAACAGTGCAAAGCCCATTAGAGCAGTGAGTAGTGGAGTTTGCAGCTGGCAAGTGAAAGGTAGATGAAGGAAGTTTTTCACCACCTCTGCAAAGCGGCAGGATGCAGACCATCCTTCCCAACTGGCTACGTGCACGGGAGTTTAACTCTGTCTAGAGCTCTTGTCCAACAATGACAGGAAGCTGGGAAGGGGAAAAAAGGACCTTCCTGAAATCTAGGCAGTGATCAGAGTGGAAGGAAGACTCCACGGTCTTCTGCATGTGGAGAGAAAAACCAATTAACATGGAGAACCCTTGTGGAAGAATAATTTGTTTAACTTACTGGAGCAGTATCAAGTAATTAGATTTTTTGTTTCACTGGTTTTTGAGCCAAATCCTTGTCTCTCCTTCCCCCTCTCTGGTTCTTACATATGCAATTACTTCAAAATATCTCTATTACTTCTGACTGGAAATTCTGAGACTTCACCTCAGGAAGGGCTATTTTTAGTGTGGCTGATCGAAAAAGTTACTCATTTTCTTCCCTTCCCCCCTCCAAAACACATAAATTAATGGTCTCAGGGAAAATGCTCCAAAGACAAGTAAGAGGAGATACTGTTTTAAGGGTCACGACTGGTAGCATGAATGGTTCCAGTGCTGCACACAAGATGGGACAGCCAGTCTCAATGTGAGAAACAATTTAAATGTGTGACAAAAAATTTTGCAGATTTATTACCCAGTGAGTTTCTGCCAAAAAGACCCAGCCTGGCTACCTGCAATTCAGAATTCATGGCTTTTACTGGTAGGGAAAGCAGGGTTTTATAAATAACTGAGTTACAAGTACCAGAAATGGGGCTCTCAACTGCCGAATTCTGGGGAAGGGTTCCTTGAAAATAGTTTTAGTCTAGAAAATAATATTAGAAAGTAATAATACCAGATAGGACCAAGCCTGAACAGCACACAGTCTAATGAAATTAAACACTGAAGTGGGAAAAACTGAAATAGAACTATTTCTTTTAAAGGATTCTTTCCCTTTTGGTGCCACTTTGTCTCTTTTTGTTTTTAGAGGAGTCAGCCTGTTTCACACAGTCCTAACCTTTTGATGTTAACGCTGCATAGTTATGTATCTTTTTGGAAAAGCATCAGAGGCATCCTACCTCCTAGAATACCTTTAGTTGTAAAGGGTGTCATAACTAACCACATTTATTCAACAAGTATGTTGTATTTTCTATTTGAGAAGAGTAAGTAGAGCACATTTATTTGATCAGTGGAATATAGTAAGTAATACTCCACCCCTTTTGCAAAGCAGCAAGCATAACAGAAAGTTTCTTTCTCTTCTCAGTTTGTCTACATTTAATTCATCTCTGAATTACCCAAAAATGTAAGTTCCTTTAACTCTGGGAGATAATAACATCCTGAAAATTAACAGCATTTCGTTCCTAAAAGCTCAATATATTGTAGATCAACTTTTAGGCAAAAAAAAAAAAGTGAAAGGTTTGAGGGTTTCTTTTGTTTAGCTAAGACAAATCCACATTGGTGCGCTGGATTTCTGGAACTTGGTACAATCCCTGTAATGGCCTTCCCAAAATTTTTTCAACTCTGTGTTCATTAGGGCTCATGGAGCTCATGTGCCTTGAATCCTTCCATGGCTTCCCCAGCAATGGAAGGAGTTGCCTTGACTGCTGCAGAAAGCCTGTAAATCAGGAATACAGAAAAACTTTTAAATAAAATCACCAATGTGGAGCCCTGAGCCTGCGTTAATTTTAAAGTTCATTTTGTTCCCAAACAGTCTAACCTACTGAGTTACACTTCTATGTGAGGGCACACACACAGAGCTACACATGCAAATTGGGCTCCCGTGCATTGGAAATCCTTTTAAGCCTCTTTACTGATAGGCAATCACCAATAACTTCTGAATGGGTCTGTAGTCTAAGGCTCAAAACAAATCCAGTAAGCCAAATACTTTCGACTGATGTTAAAAAAAAAAAAAAAAAATCCATTAAGGTACCAAAAGCACAACATGAGCATTCCTACTTATTCTAACAAGAGCTATTGTTTCCAGGAAGAACAACAGAAGAAAAAACCCTAACCCACAAAATACATCTGGATGCTCAAGGGCAGAGGGTATAGCAGGGGATCTCAAATCTCTCCTTCTTAAGTAGGAGAACTGCTGCTCTAGTAAAGAAGGTCTGAGTAATTATTGCAAGATTCCAGCCTCTGCCTCTGAACATTGGAGCCTTGACTGTTTCTGACTCCAACTTGGATTTTGTCCTTTGTAGCCAGAAAGTAACATTTGATCTGTTTTTCCACACCTAAGGAAGGGAAAGGACTGAGCAGAATGCTCCATACCACATCATTTCTACACAATGTTTGAGACAAAAAACTTCATTAAAATGATGCAGATTCTATTAAATAATTTCTACACAATGCTTCAGACAAAAAAACTTCTTTAAAATAATGCAGTTTCCATTAAATAATTTCTCTGCACACGGGCTCTAACTCCTAGGACACCAGTTCCTTACATCCTTCCCAATGGCCCAATCCATATACACAGATACAGATATACAGATTGATGTAACCTCACTCAAAGTACCTGTCCTACTAACTGAAAGTGCAATTGTTTGATGGACTGGCTATAGTTTTTTCTTCTAAATCTAACCATGAGATTACGAACACTTAATTAAGCATACAAATAAAAAAAGCCTGCATAAAACTACGGCTTATCTTTCATTCTCTGCTCCATTGCTGGAATAAAGCAAGCATGGTTTTATCCTGGTATAATTTTGGGATTACCACCTTGGCTGTGAAGTTTCACGATGTCTTTCTTCCCCAGAAAAGATGGTACAAACTGTGAAGAGAGGGGTTGTCATTTGCCTAATTCCCCGTGGGGAATTATCTGACTAGGGAAGCTGTGACCAGAGACTAACTAGTATTTAACTTCTGCCACAGACACAAGTGGAGGGGGCTTAGAAGAAAAAAAAAGCCAGAGAATATGACCTGTTCTGCAGCAGTCTGCCAACAAAAGAGGAAATGAAGACCTGTTGATTAGTGAACCATGAAATAACAGCAAACTCTTCAGACTGCAGATGATGTTTCACTTCTATTATCACGGTCCCATAAGCACCACCAGCTTTTTAAGAAGATCTCTGTAAAAATACATTCACCTTTTCCTGAGGATACTATCAAGGAGAACTGCTGAATAATGTTTTCAACAATTAAAGATTTAGATAGTTAAAACAGAATGCAAAGAATGATTTAGGTACTGTTTTCAGAAGAAAGGAAATGTGTCTCTGAATAAATTCTTTTGGCATCAAAAGAACCACAGTTAAAAGAACCAAAAAAACAAGTGCACTTCTAACAAACAAGGATAAGTAACTATGGATAGACTAGGATAGATTATGGGCATGGATAGAGAGACAAGAGCTGCCTCTGAGAAACAGCCACAAACAGGTTAAGGGCCTGTGGATAAAAATCAAGGACTAGACCAATAAAGGACACCTTGTAGTTGGGATCTACCTGAGCCATCTCCAGGAAGGTCTAGAAAAACTAATTTGTGTAGAAAGCCAGCGCAAGGAACTTTCTTTCCCTCTCTCTGTCCCCTCATTCTTTCTTTCTTTCCTCTTTTCCTTCTTTCTCTCTTTTTTTTTTTCTCTCTTCCTTTCTCCCTCCCTCTCTTCTCTTTCACCCTACCCTTTATTTCACATCCAACCCTCATGCACTGACACCAGGAGGTCAGGGACAAACATTCCAATTTCCATGCCTAATCTGTAATTTCCTAATGCACTTTTTATGTTTTTGTGGACCCTCTGACTCTCATCATTCCTTTTCAACCACAACCACCTGCCTGTTCCCTCCCCTTTCAGGTATTGAATAGAAACTAAAATTAGTCAACACAAAAAAACCAAACCACTGAAAACCAGAAGAATGTGGAGGGCAAGATCAGAGAAAAATACCTTTGGAAATTTTTTTTATTTTCACTTAGATATTACCTGTAACAACACAGAATCAAGATTTTCACTAATAAGACATGGTTCTTAAATGGAATATATTACTTAATTTTTCCGTGAATGTTGTGCTGTAGGCAAATCTAAGCAAAACCCTGAGGAGACTTCCAAAATTTGCCACAAAACACGTATTTGTTTGTAACTGAATACTGAGTATAATGTAATTTGAGACCATAATTAGATTGCCAGCTAATCACAAGCCAAAGCCTTTAAGAACAAAGTCCTCTTATCAGCACAACTTGAATGTGAAAGCACCCACTGATTGGGATGAAGTCTGAGAGTTCTGATTTCTTTCCAAAGCGTGAAAAAGTCACTGAAATCAGTGAAGTCTTCAGCAAACCCACAAAAACCCATCAATTTCCTATCATATTCTTTTACACTATAAGGACTTGCTGCTCTTAATTGTATCAACATATTTACTCAGTAAACACGGTCTATGTTTATTAAACTACACTTATTAAACATGATCTATTTAATTTTTCAGCTAAAAAAGAGCATTTCCTTGGTATTTTTCACTTACCCAAACTCATCAAAACTGCCACATTTGCTTTCACTCTGTAGTCACTAGGCCAAAAATACCTCCCTGAACTACAATATCTTTTAGAAAACAAAGAAAATCATAATAACTGGGTAACAGTTATATGTTGCTCACATACAGAGTTTTTATCAATAGTTCTAAATTTTCAAAGAGAAAAAACACTGTCTTTACCCACAAGTCAGACAGAAAAAACATCTAATGCAAAATACGAGCAGCCAAGTAGAAACACGGGACGCTGCAAAGTAGAAACAAAAAGCACAGTTCAGTGATGTTATGCCTCTCCAGATCAGACACTACAACTACTCAACTATTTAGTAATGTTCATTACCAAAGTGCTCCAGTGCTCTGCATAACCACTTTTTAGGTATGTTCTCCTACTTACCATCGCATTTTTGAGTTGCCTCGTTCTGTTTGTGGCCAACAGGACACTTGCACTCGTACGAACCTACTGAATTAATGCAGTTTCCTCCTTGGCAGACTCCAGGGATAGCCTGGCACTCATCAACATCTGCAAGCACAAAAAAGGACACAGAACTGATTACCTGACGTGAGACACATGAGTTACTTTCAGTAACTTCCTGTTGCACTTCATTAAGTTCTACTTATACTTCAAATTGTGTTGTTTTTTGTTCCCAGCTGTAATTTGGTTACACATAAACCACCCTGTGTTTCTGTAGGTTTTTATACAAAGCTATCTAGGAGGACATCTTTCCTGGTTGGCTCCCTTAGTACCTGTACAATGAAGTTACCATCCAGGTGTTTCAGGAATTTCTGGACCTGCTTGTTCCAGGTGTGTGATGCCCCCAGTCAACATTTGGCAAGAATATGGAACTCTTTTTCAAGAGGATGGTCAAAGCCCTTATAAGGCACTGAAATTCCACCTGAGTTTGTGGATTGTAAGACTTCTTCAGTTTTTATTCCTCCTGGTGCTTGTGCTATAGATAAACCTATGCTATTTGCCTTGTCCATTCACCTGCTTTTCCATTTAAGCAATTATAATTTCTCACAGTCAAGGAAGAAGGCAAGCACTTTTTGCAGGTTTGGTTTTTTTTTTTTCATAACCCTTGGACTTGGCTTTAAGTACATTTGCTGAGAAGTTTGCATTTTGTTCCTGAATCCATGGTGATTTAGCCAGCACACTACCATGTCCAAAATGCAGCAGTTAGATTGTAAATAGATTAAGGACTTTATCAAAGGCATAGATTTTCTTCTTTTTTTCTTTTTTTTCCCTAAATGACCAGTGCTTGCTGCTGCTTATTTACTTGGAAATCAAACATTCCATCAGTACAGTACTTTAAGGACTGGGGGGGCTGGACTGGGTGCTCTCCAGAGATTCCTTCCAACCCTAACTATTCTACGATTCTGTGAACCTTGACATGACTTAGCAATGTCTAGAGAGAAGATGGTTCCACCATTTATTGATACACAGCCCACCCAGCAGCTCCCTCCCGAGTAAAACATGTGGTGTTTGTCTTCTGACCCTGGGACTTCAAAATGTGTTTATCACACACAGCATGCCTGTGCCTTTTGCCACTTATTAACACTTAAATTAAGTTTCCTGTGTCAGCAGATCAGTTGTTAAAAAACCACTGTGTGTCCTAAACAGTTTTAGAAGTTGAAGATGTCAAGGAATAGTAAATTAATGGCAGCAGCAGCAGGCAATGGGGCCCCGAGGTGAAGCAAAATTTAAGCTCTATTTGTTCCTTTAATTTCTTTCAGCTCTTTTAAGCAGGCAAATTGATCTTGAGCTTTGCTGAAGCCTGAAAAGCCAATCCCAATGATGCAACGCAGTGCTTGTCCAGTGAAGTCTTTGGATCACATGCATTCTCCAGTTTTTTTCTGATATTGTGTGCTAACTATTCTACATCATATTTCAGTGTAAAGAAAGCAAGCATACTCAACTGTAAGGCTAGCCTAAAAATATACACGTGCTACAAGACTGATACTTTTTGTCAGTATCATGTTTTGTTGAAAACCCAAGTTCATTTTAATATACTATTGGTGTTTTGGGACTGAGAAAAGCCAAAGAGAACAAAAGTATTTTATTCAAGGGGCCTATTTTATCAATTGCTTCTTAACTGCTGTTTTACGATATAAGAATTTTTTTTTTTCTGAAAATACAAGCAAATAGAAATGAAGCTTTTTTTTTTTTTTGTATCTTTGACAGTTAGGCTAAAGCACACAGGAGTTTTAGCACTATTAATTATCCACTTACTCACACTTTCAAAGCTCAACCACATTAACACAAGAAACTTTTCACCATAAACAGCAAATTTGATTAATGACTCTTTAGAAACAGTGCGATATACAAAAGTCCAATACGTTACAGATTAAGTGGAATGTTTCCATGTGTTCATAGTCTAATATTTGGTAAGTGAAAAAAGATTTTGTGCTTTGGCAGTTTTCTCTGCAAAATGCCTGCGGGGTTTGCATAGCTACCTTTAAACATGCACCTTCCCTTTCCGATCTGTGGACTGTTTCTCAAAAAAACTCTGAAAACCCAAAAAGCGCAGGAAAAATACATCCAGTCAGATGGTAGACACAAGTTTTGGAGAGTTATTTATTTACAACTAATCGTTGTAGTAACAACAATTATCCAAATAAAAAAATTCTCTCTTTAATTCTGCCTGGAATACGTATGGGCAGTTTCTTTGTAATTGATTTGGCATGTGGAAACCAAAAGGTGAACAGGTCATGAATATAATGGAAAATTCTCTGTACTTCCTCTACCTACTAGAAAGCAGAAATACTGCACACAACAGAAATGATACCAAGATATTTCTCCCTGTTTTAATAATTATTTTCACAACAGCAGGACGTGATCCTAGATGACACTGTCAATATTTTCAGTAACTAATACACATTAATACCAAGCACTAGATCACAAAAATAAAATCATCACTCTTCATTGTGAACTTGAAACTTCATCCATCTTCTCTCTCTTGTCTAGTGCACATCAGTGCTTTTAATATTTAGGGAGTGTACTCCTACTACAGAACAGATTTTTTTGGATATTATCTCCTGTAATGGCTATATGCACTTAACAATGTCAGCAACAGCAGCAGGAAGAACTCTCCTGTTTTCAAAATCTACTCAGCCATCACCACTTTTCTCTCCTTAGAGCAAAAAATTAATTGTCTGCAGGGAAAGGGTGTAGGTGGGAAATGGGACTGCTGAGGAATGCAGGGAGGAGCTGAGAAAACGTCCAGCTCAGGATTCTGCCACTATGCTGCTCCTAAGGCCATGCAGCAGTGGCAATAAAGTTTACTGAAGTGGAACACTGAAGTTCCTCCAGCCTGAATTCTTGGAATGAGGGATGTCTGAACAGCTACAATTCCTGTTTAAGACATGACTGAACAGAAACTTCTGGGGGAACAAAAATGAAACACAACCAAACAATTTGAATTGTGATTGGTTTTGCTTGTCTTAGATTTTTTTTAAACCTGTTCATGGTAATAATGAAGTAAGAGTACTACTACAATGCTCTATACCAGAACATTATCCAGAAAACATAATTCACCCTCCAAAGGTGCTAAAGACCCATTTAAGATTGAATCATGCAAATCCTTTGAAGGGTAGGAGCAACTTCCAGCTTAGACTAAGCTACATCTTGTAAAACTCTGATACCAAATACGTACTGAAATTATGACCCATTTTCCAACAGCAAGGCTTGCAAGTTGCACTGATTTAGAGTTGTTCATACCAGCTTCCAAACCTGGCTACCTACTGATGTCAGCATTCACTTCAAAAATGCCAAGCATTTAAATTATGGACTGAGTGAGCCTGATCTAACTGATACATTACAAAGGTAGTTTTACTGAATACCAAAGGGGTTTGTGTTCCTTTAATTAAAGTCTCTGTAAATCTCATGTCCTCAACAGAAAGAAAAACATTGAAAAGCAGGACAGATACCTCTATTTGCTTCTAAAACCATCAGAGAAAACATTTGGTTTCTTCTGACCTTTCTATTGAGGATGGCAGAGCACCAGAACAGGCTGCACAGGGAGGTCTGGAGGCATTTCAACTCCACACGGACACGCTCCTATGTCACCTCCTCTGGGTGACTCTGCGTTGGCAGGGGGTTAGACTGGATAATGTCCAGAGATCCTTTCCAACCCCAACTATTCTGAGATTCTGTGATCTTATTTCAACAGATTCTGCACTGTAACGTGGAGTTTGGAAAGGTAAAAAGTGTAACATCCACTCCCTTCCTGCATCAAGGTGGCCTGATAATTCATAATAGAGCAGGCATCGTGCTACCAACCTGCTCACACCACAGAGCTTAAGTCAGGAGGAGTTACCAGTACTCAGAGCTTGAAAGAAAATGTCTCAATTGCTGGAAGTAAAGCCAATGATTCTGTGAAATACAGAAATTCTGTCTCGCCTTTTCCCTGAAGAAAGACTTAGCATTTTTCATCTGTGCCTTGCCATCACCTTGCAACATTGCATGCTAAGCCCAGCTGACATAAATACAATCCGAGCTTCCTATTTAGCAATTTTATGTCAAAAATGTAGCGAAAATTACGGCTGTTCAAACTTCCTTTGTTTATCCATCACACAAAGTAGACTACCACATTGTTTCTATGCTCCCCAGTGGAATTCAGCAACGTGGTTAAATGGGTAGCTTAAAACTATTTGCCACAGGGAATAAACTGTCAGAAAAAGAAAACAGAATTACTGTGGGCATGGGTGCTAAAGAGCACCACTGATCTCTCACATAATTCAAATGAAGCCCCAGAAGCTATGCCAGGGTCAGTCTGGCAGAGCAGTTTCAAGGATCCTTTGTATGTGGCCAAGTCACACAATGGAGCTTGACTTGGAGATTGCAACACGCACTCCTTCTGTAGAGAACTGTTTCTGTTCATGACACTGTTACAAAAAGAGTGTCTAAAACATATTAATCAATTCAAGATGAATGGCAAAACAGAAACTGTCGCATGCAGGCAGAGGCCTATCTCTGACATACAGGGAAAAGGGACATCAAATATTTTTCCTTAGTATTGATTAATAACCACTTTTTTCCAGGCCACTTAAGTTTTGCTCTCTATGTACAGCAGCAAAAACCTGGAGGCAGCAAAGTGTTGCCCTGAGTTTGCAGCTCTTCAAGGTTTTCATTCTCTGTAACAGTTTCTCACGCACTTTCTGTAAACAGAGCCATGTTTTGTTAACCGTACTTTATTGTTTTTCATTCCATTCTCCTAGGCGGAGATGTTTGATGGATTTTTCCTTTGACCAGTGTGATTGAGGGGTGGTAATTTCTCCCTCCAATCCACGGTGGTTTTTAAGAACATATATAATAAAGCTCGGGCTCTCTGCCCGGCCCTTTTCTTGCTTCTCTCCTGACAAGGTGTCTGCGTGGTTCTTTTCGTGCTCAAGTGCGACAGCAAAGCACACCCGGGTTTTATCATTAGACACAGACCACACACAAGGAAAACAGCGATGTTGTTTCGAGGGGACTGCAAGGTTTCCGAGGAGATTGCCACAGGCAGAGTTTCAGTCAGAGGCTCACCTTGGCAGGCCCCAGTGCGGATATTTGGGATGAAGCCGCGGCGGCAGGGCTGGGGCTGGGCAGGGCACATCTCGCAGGGGTGGCCCCACGCACGGCCCATCGTGGCACAGCACAGGGACTTCGTGCAGATAATCCCACTCAGCTGGCCCTGGCACATCTGTTTTTTCACTTGTGTGAAACACGGGCCTGTCCTGTAATCTGGGGAGGGAAAAAAAGGAAAGTTCACTGTATTATACAAGGCACTGTACTAGTAACTACAGAAGGAATTGCTTTTTAGTCCAGTAGATACCTATATTAAGAAAATTCCATGGAAATTTAAGCTATATTACTGCTTACAGAAGTTGCATGACACCTTTCATTGAAGGTAATGATTTTCACGAAGTGATCCTACCTTTCGAGTTAATTCTTTCTGAAGGATACAAGTAACTAAAAGGCAGCTGTACACAAAACTGCTCTTGAGCATTGACAACATATCCACTAAAACCCACAGTAAGCAAAAGAATTTCACAAACAAACAAACAAACAAAAGAGAAGATTAGATTAAGCAAACAAGGACTGGAAACTGGTTTTCTTGTTCCTAAGATACTTCATGGTGATTTATGAGAGGGAGCTACAGACCACAGCAGCCACAGGTTTTTTCACTCCACATTGATCAAGACCCATGCCAGAGAGTGTCACAGAATCATCATTCTTGCTGGAATGCCCGTTGCAAAATAGTGCTACCTAGAGAGGACTAATTGGCAAACCACCACTTATTTTCAGAAGAAAACCATGAGACAATAAAACTCATCCAAGCCATATGCAGTACACTGAATAAAGCAGAGAAACAATATGAAAATACACTTCTGGTAGAATTCCTGTGAATAGTTAGTTCATGAAGCTTGAACCTGTAGAAAGAGATTTTTTTTTTTTTACATTATGACTCAACACAAACTGGGTTCAACAATTAACTGAAATTCTCCAGGAAGGAATAAGGAACAGATGGTTGCTCTAAGCCAGATTTCACATCCTTATGGAAACTCTTTAAGAGTGAGGGGAAAAAAAGGAGAAAATGCAAATCTCTCACTCAGTGACATGAAAGAAGGCACAACAGTGGGGTTATGGCTGCTCCAGCGACTATTCCATCCTCTTCTTTTCCTATCAAAAGAAGACTCCAATAGCAATGTGTGGGTCACACATTGTCTTCCAAGGACTTTCATTAGGGTGCAGCTCATCTCACAACCAAGCTACAAATAGGACAACCCTTACTTTCTATAACTTGATACTTTCACCCTGAAGAAATAAGAACTTTGACATCTTTGAAAAGGAAAAAAAATGGTCTTCCCAGTGAGATGTTATACTAAGCTTCCTGGGCTCTTAAATGAAAGCTCAAACAGAAATCAATGTTCTGCTTCCTATCTTTGGTAAGGGTCACCCAGGTATCAGTCTGGGAAAGACTTCTACACAGTTATTTATACACATTGGTAGTCAATTTCAGCTGGGCTTTCACTTTAAATAAAGTCAACCAAGTTCACAAGTACCCACAACAGAAATGCCTGACAACCAAAGGAGAGAAGGTCTTAAATACTCAGTAAGGCCTGCGAACTTTAACATTTCTTATCAATACAAAATAGTCTTCAAAGTTATACTTTGAGCTTCCCCTGTGCCCATCAAGCCACAAACACAGCACTTCAAGTAAACTAAATACATTATAAAAAGAAAATCCTGTCCTTGCTCCATACACTCAGATGGAGTTCAGTTCTCCAAGGGGGAATGCCCTCCACAGTGAAATCAAATATTGACTTACTACACGTCTTCAAATTTCCAACACTTGCCTTCAGCAGGTCTGGCAATCATGACATCCCAGCTCACTTTGCAATTCCCATTCAGGAAATAAGTAGTTCTGCTGGACAGCATTGTGTTTTTATAGCAGCAATTCTCTGAGATGCAATTTTTTGTGGGACCAATCTTTGGCTATCACAGTAGGAGTAGAAATTCAAAGTATGTATTTCTCTGTTTAATGGCTGGTGACCCACAGGAATATCCTGGCCAAAGATATTCCACATTAAGAAGCTTGGAATTCAATCAGAGGAAATAGAACTTCAAACTCAAACTAGAGTTGTGAACTGTATCTGAGTGCCACTACCCTCCCATAAGACCCAAAATGATTGTGTGTAAACTCTGTCAAAACTAGCAATGAAAAGTTCAGTTTAAGGAGCGTGTTCAGAAGAAAGATTAGAGAATATAACCAAGCTCTAAAGTGTGTTTCTTCAAGAGAATACGAACAAGTCAGGCACAAGAAGGAGTGATACCAATACATCTACTGCTTACTATATCCTATTAATTAGAAATATATGCTCTGGAAACCTATGCATAGGTGCCTACCCATGCCTTAATAAACAGAGAATGCATTAATCTAATGTTCAGATTCTGTAACCAAGCAACATTCATCAGCACAAGCCTGCAGCATGGTATCTATTTAGAAACATGTTTTATAATAATATTACTAATTTAAAATACTACTGTAATTTAAAATATTATCTATAAAAAGTGCACCCATTTTAAAAATCTTTATTTGTTCAGTTTGCCCAACATGAAGCCCAAAGGTAAAGAGACTGATTAGTGGCTGCTCTTCTATCCTAAGAGGAAAATACAACATTTTAAAATACAAAGTAGAGGCAAGCATGTTCAGGTTAATGGTAAAGTTCAACTGTTTACACAAAGATCTGTAGTCACACAGTAAATTTGTACATGTGGGAAGCAAACACAGTAAAAGTAGATGCTATTTTGAAGATACTTTTTGGCTTCAAACGAAGCTGTGGATTTGTCTCAGGAATTGTTTCATACAGCCAGTCAGACTACATTATTGCAATGGTTGATCAGACTTTAAAAACTCCCATTTATGAATCAATCATCTTTTCCATATGGGTTTGCTTGTCTTATTCTAGGTGTTTCTTCATTTGTTCCTTTGCCAGCACTGCTAATGGAATAATTTTGCCAGAAAGAACAAATGTTGAACATAAGTTATAAATCATTTGTTACACTAGAAAGAGTAACTGCTTTGGTGAAAGAAAGTGATCTTCAGCACATGTGTTATACAGTTGATTTTTTTAACTTCAGAAAATTATATTCAATATGCACCATGACCTGAAGAACGAAAATCTTTATCAACAATTCAAATTGTAAATATAATTAAATTTAATGTGGGGTACTTTTTTCCTGGCATCAAGTAAAAAATCAAACCATGGACTTCAACATTTAACTATGCTGCAACGTTTCTATTCTGTCATAAAAGTATGTACTTTGTATTCTTAAATGGGACTATTCAACTACCGTGGTTGTTGGGATTTTTTCCATTAATTCCTTTTTAAAATTTAATTCTACCTGTAATTAAAAAAACAAACAAACAACAAAAAAAACCCCAAAAAACCAGTTGACAAGAGCCTGAGACAAGGAGTAGCAATTTTAAGAATTCCAGTCTTGGGTATGGTACAGTATCAATCTATTTTAGTTTTTTTCCTGTACCTCTGGCCAAACAAACGATTCCGATAAGGTGTAAAAAACCTGCTGTAAATAGACATGGAATAGTCTGTCTGCCACATGTCCTTTTAGTCTAACACCCACTAGCTAAAACCCTGAAACATAATGTTTAACATCCCAAATACCACCTGCTGTCACTCAGGACAAAACACTAAAATACTTTGGTACACATGTAAGGATCCAATTTCTATCTGAATTTTGTCACAACTCCTGCCCATAAAAATTTCACCTCTTCCCAGGTAACATGAAAAAGTGAGGCATGAAGAAAAGTAAAAAGGTAACTACACATGCTGGAATGTCCATTGCAAGTTACCGGGAAGAATATTAAAATTCGAGTCTCCTTTTGTAGGAAAGCACAGACTGAAATTTTAAATGAAGGCTCCCAATACCAAAATACTGCTCCTGTGAGAAGTCCAAGAGGGGTGCAGTGCCAGTCTCCTACACCCAGCCTGCAGAAGGGGAAAGCACATTGACACAAATAATGCATTTCATGTCTGTGAGCACTAGGAAGATTCAGCAGGAAGAAACTGTGAAGTATCTTCCATCATTTTTATTTAAACAAAACCCCACAGAACCATAACTAAATAAGGAAGGAATGCATCTGGAAACAAGCATTTTTAACTAGAAGCTACTTAGAAGATTGATACTTCTATTACTAGAAACAAAATACTGAAAATACTAAGCATGTTGATCAATATGAATCACATCAGGAGTGAGTACAGGAGGGCGTCTGAGACAGGCCTTCACAACCTCTGCCAATTAAAGAACAAGGCCTAATACTTTATTAATGTGTTTCACTTCCTTACAAAACAAATTTGCCTTTCATAGGACTTTTCACAGAACCTCACTCCCCTAAGGAAAATTTAGGAAATCTTAAGGAATAGATGAGAAAATAAGTAACTTCAACTTCCATGACCTCACTTGCAGGCTCAAGTAGACCAAACAGTTTATTATTATTAATGATACCCCAAAAATCAGTTTCATACTTCATCATTATTCAATGAACAACCTAATACATGGGACCTGAATGCTGCAAGGAATCAAATACTGCAAGGAATCAAATACTGCCAGCATTACCAGGACCTTCACTCTCTTCTAAAAGAAAAAATTAGTACAGTGGGTGAAAGTCCAAGAGACTGGACTCTGTGTCAGGGAACCTTCAGAGTGGAGACATTAAGTCCATACTGGCAAAGGCCTTAGGTTAAATTCACTTTGCTAAAAGATACTCCAACTGGAAACAAGATGGAGAAACAACTGTCTTTATTACCACTCTGATTGGTGGCAAATTTCCCCACAATTTCTGCTAACACTCAGAGGTCTCCAGACACCTGAAATTCTTCATGGCTACTTGTTGCAGAACCTGCTTGTTGATTACTGTTGAGATTTTTCAGTGAAACTCTATGAATTTTCCCCTTTGCAGGGTGACATCTTAACGTTTCGATAAATAAAAGTGTAGCCAAGCTCCATCTTCCTGCAAGGGGAAATGCCATGGTATTCCATGGATTCCTACCATGGAATCATCAAGAGCAGGGAATGCCCCGTTCTCCCATCGGTTCTGCATAAATGACAGCATTGCCCAGACCTGGTGCTTCCAAAGAAAGGGAGATCAGGGCTTTCCTTGACGATCTTTTCATCTGAAAGTGTTTGGCAATACTCATAAACTGTCCTCGGGTTCAGAGCACAGATCTGAAATTCATGCGTGTGTAAATATTATTCTTCTTACTCAACTCCTGCAAATCGTAAGTCACAGTAATGCAAAAAGCTATTTAAACATTTTTAAAGTGCTTACGTTTATTAAATGTTATCTGAAATTTATTTTCTTTCGATATTTTGATCAACTTTATATGGAAATTTGAGGGATTTATAGCAGTAATGCTTAGCTGCCAACACTGAGAGTACGCAATAAGGGAAATTTCAAAGGTAACATGAAGGTAGGTGAATTGCACTTGATATAAATAGAAAGAATTTTTTTCAAAGGTGACATCCAAAAAGTTAAGGTAAAAAAGACTGCTGGCTGGAAATGAAGAACGAGTCTCTTGGAAAGTGAAAGAGAGTTGGCAGTGCTGTTAATTTCTCTTGGAAAAAGTAATCTCTGAGCAGTACTGCTATTTAGCCTGAGGAGTCCTTATAATCCTGAATAGTACAAACAAAGCCTCCTTCCCTTGACTTTTTCTTATTAAGAAACTTGTAAAGTCCTTAATTAAGTATTTAATACAATTAAATTTATCATTAATGTAAACAATGATCACCAAAATCTTTTAAACATTTAAAATTGTTGGTAACTCAAAGCTGAGACATCTCTAGTAGGTTCTTTAATCATTATCTGAAGCAGTGACTTCTATAAAGTTTATTTTGATATGTAATAGAGAAGAAGAGCAGCTTAGTGGAAAATGGTTTTGAACATTGATGTTAAATACATCATGAAGGCTTGGATGTTTTTGTACAGCCTACAGCTTCCATTTTCAGGTTGAAATTTTTACTACTGTTCTACTGGTCCCACACAACCTTTTCTGACCAGCTCCTGTGATGCAAAACTTCCCATCAGACAAACTCCTGTGACTGATTGGGTAATTTAACAATACACACTTGACAGCTAAAACGGAAGTGGAGGGCAGCTCTAAATGAAAGAAGGAAAAGCCCCAGGATCAATGCAGGAATCTGTGTGGGCTTAGTAGCTTTTAGCAAAATTCCAGGTTCCACCAGTACTTCTGTCATGTCCATTCTAAGCACATTCTCATTTTCCTCTGGCTGGAACAGCAGCAGCATCTCTTTTCCAAAAGCAACAACTCCATGGTTCACACAGACATTTTTATATAATTGGTATCATGTCAGTTTTAAGCAGATAAAATCTTAGTGTAGTAATACCTGCAGATCTCAAAACTCTTTTATTTTTAATTATAAAGCAATTCATTCTTACACACCTAAGCATATGGGATAAAAATGGCAGAATAGCAGATAAACAACAGTATTTCTGAAATTAAATGCTATTTTGTGTAATCAATCTGAACATTGAAGAAAATGCTTTTAATACTTTAATACAAAAAAAATTTTTGAAAAGTACACACACACAAAGCACAGAAATACAGAAACACGGAAATAATTCACTTCTGTCATTTATGGAACTTAGTGGCTTTCAGAATTCAAGTATTTCCCTAAAACCGTCTTGGAACAAAATGTTTCCATGTGTAACTGAAGTATCACACACTGACTGATAGAAAATTTCAAGCATAGAGTAAAAGCTGGGAGAGAAGTGTTCCTGAATTTTGGTCCCAGCAAGATGTGCAATTTTGGTTTGGATGGAGCTCCTTGTAAATGTATATATTTCCTTGTGCTTCCACAGGGGCTGCTACTATATAAAGATGGCACCTGAGCTGGGACTCCAATGAAACCCCTCCATGAGCCAACACTTAGCACATAATCTGACACACAATGAAAAACCAATCTCCAGTCATTGCAGGAAGTTACAGCCTGAATCACCCCTGGGCAAACTGTACATGGAGACAAAAAGGCAAAACGGTTTTGTTTTTTTTTTTTGCAAGATTCAGCAGTTTCTACCAACTACTCTAATATGATGATTGTACATCTTTGCTTTGCTGACATGTCTACAATATTTAAAGAAGTGAATGAACTCCTTTATGCTGCCTGATGCTCCTTCCTCTCATGTTTCTCCTTCAAAAATACCTTCCTCATCAAAATTTGGACACTGGAAAGCCAGACAGATGCACATTAAGCTCTTAATTCTTTCACATCCCAGGAATTAAGAAGCCAACACCTTACTATACACCTGCAAAGAAAAGATACTACTTTTCTTGCCCATAATACGTAAATCTGAATTACATCACAGGCTTTTGGTTCCCTGCTCCATGAATTCAGTGGTATTCAGTTCAACCTCAAAGGAACAGAATCCCAGAATCAGAGGAAGACTTTAAATCAAAGAGCAAAGGGCACAGTGTAGACTCCCACATTCCACCCTCCCCTTCCACTCTGGAGTTCAGTGTCATTCCTCACACCAAAAGCCAAGGCTGTCAGAGTGCACCCATACTCACAAAACGAGGAGGGAAAATATTTCATAACCATCTCCTGCATGAATTAGAAAGGCATGCAAAAAGTCCCAGTAGACCAGAAACCGTAATAAAACCACAGGCATTGCAGCTGAATGCAATCTCATCAATTATTAACCTAAGTAGGAAAAACAACTGTTTCACATATTAACCTTAGAAAAAATAATTAAATACATATATATATATTTAAACTACACGAAACATTTCCTCAGATGACTGTCTAGACTACTGTGATAAGCTGAGTTCATAATAAGGTAAAAACCCAGTCAGCTACTATTTACTAGAGTTCTGTCTGTTTAGAGGCAGAAGCACAGTTTCTGTTCTTCAGATATTTTGGGTTTGTTCAGCAAAATCAGAGGGCATTAGAGATTTACCTCTTGGGCTTACACAAGATTTTCAGGGAGACATTATAAAGCTGAGTATCTTTTAACAACCAAAATATAAGAAAGAAGATAATTAAGAGAATTTATATATCCTCTCAATACAGAAACAATCCTGTTTCTCATATAGCGAGTTACTAGTCTGAGGTGGAATAAACCAGTTTACTTTTGGCACTCCATGATTTTGCAACCCTGGATGCAACATGCTCTTGACTGGCTTCAGTAAACTACCCCTGATAATACCTGGATTACTCTTTTCCATATATTTTTATTATAGCAACTATAGCTTTTAAGATACTGCATAATTAATGCTTATGAAGACAGATATAGTTGAAAATTTAAAGCAGATCCAATTTACAGAATTTTAAGCCTTAATACTTAATTCATTTTAAATTGAACAATGGTTTAGAATCAAACATTTTCTTTGGTAAATAACTGTCATGCCATACTTCACTGTCAGAATTGTTCCCTGTGAGGGTGGGGAGGCCCTGGCACAGGGTGCTCAGAGAAGCTGTGGCTGCCCCATCCCTGGAAGTGTCCAAGGCCAGGTGGAGCAACCTGAGACAGTGGAAGGTGTGCCTCGTGACAGGGGGAGCTGGAACAAGATGATCTTTGAAGACCCTTCCAGCTCAAATCATTCTGTGATTTTATAAATTCATGATCTCCAGTTTCCCCTTTTTAGCTCTTTAGATGTTGTTTAGGTATCAAAACCAAGATATCTATATTTAACTGCAAACACTGGTTCTCAACCTGAATTCTGTTCCTAATCAGAACTCCCCAGTAGCTTCTCTGGGGTTTCTGCCAGACTTAGCAGTGCAGGAGTAAACCTCCCCAAAACATCTGCTTTCATTGGTTTCAGCTGCTGCCCTGGGAGCTGCAGAGGCAGAGGACAAACATCTCTTTGCCAGCAGGAGACAGAGTGATGATCACAGCACCTTACCAGGCTAGTGAGGGGCATTCCAGGAGGGCTTCAAAGCTGTATTTTTATTTTACTTTTGCAGACCTATTTTAAAGGCATAAAATTTCTGCTTTTAATTCTAATACAAAGTGCAACGACCCCACTTCTATAACACTTTAGCACTTGCCTGTCCTATGCTGGAACAAACAGAGAAGCTTTGAAGATTTCAAGTGCTTCGAAAGCACCGAAGCTACTGCATTGAGGGATTTTTACCTTTTTCTTTTGCTGTTGCCAAAGAAACAGAGTGTCATTCAAATACTGGGGTTTAAGTAAAAACTAAAAGAGGAGAGTAAGAGACACTGACTGGGATCACACTACTTTCTTCATCAGTACTGCAATCAGCATGATCAGCATTACCCATGTAATTTTTGAAACTGCTAAATGTTAAATCTTTCCACACCTAGAAGGCAGAAATTTTCCAGTGCCTCCTAACAACGAGGAAACATGTACTATGTAGGCACCTTGTGAGTTTTTAGAGATTTAGGTAGATATTTGCCTTTGAAAACCTTGTTTTTGGAGATAATGATGGATGGCAAAAGCAGGGAATGTAGTGCCAGAGCCCTGTCACTCCACTTGGTACTGACATTTGAGAGCATGAAAGCAGCCTTCTGAACCTGCCCTGCTGTAATCCATCAAGGGTTGATGTGGGCCAGCATCTACAGGTCAGAACCTGTAGCAGAAAAAGGAGTTTGCTGAGCAGGGACTGCACTTAAACGTGTGTGTTATTAACTCCTGAGGACACCTCTAGCCTCAAAAAAAAAACCCCAAAATATCTAACAGGTTCTTCCAACACAGATAATCTGACCTACTGTCCTGAATCACTTACCTACCTGTCAGATAAAGCTTTGCCTCTTACTGCTGCAGGCATTTGCAATTGTTATCCCTCACTATCTCCAAGAGAAATCAGGGGTGTGCTTTCTTATTCTAAACTGAAGTTTCTTTTGTTAAAAACAACACGGCCATTGTGGCATTTTGCTTGTAATCAGCTTTCCACTAAGTGTTGGAAAAGCTGACAGAAATGCTTTCTAACAAAAAATTTAGGAGATAGAAGTAGACAGGAATGGTGAAAGTTGCAAATTTTAGGAAGATTCACAATCTGTAGTTTTAAACTACTGCTGACTTTTTTTTTAGTTAATTTTATTAAACTAAACTTAATTTATTTTAGTTAGACTTGATGTTAATGATTTAACATTTGTATTTACCTCAGTGACAATGAACATCCCCTGTGAACTGGCCCATGTAGTTTTGAGCATGCTACAATAAACTAATTAGTTTTTTCTTCAGTCAACAGGCCTTGCACAACTACTGCAGAAAAATATCCCAAGACCACATGCTCCACTTCCCAAAGCCTAAAATTGGACTGAAGATGAATTAAACTGATGTTTAGCAAGTCAGTCTTCCATTTACTGTACACTGAAAGGAAAGAAGAAAGTATATCACAAAAAACCTCTGCTCTGGCCCAAGATGACAGTAGCCATTAACAAAGGGAAAAAACCCCAGCCCCACAGCAAAATTAAAAAGTTACCTTCCCAAGACTCCCACAAAAAGAGAAGAAGTTGTTGATCAAAAAAACATTTTTGATGTAAGCACCTGAACAAAGTTTGCAGTCATTCGGGGAAAACTGAAGTAAACCAAATGAGAAGAACAGGTCCTTTTTTGCCACCTGTACAGCAAAAAACCACAGCTGGCAAAGGGGAAACCTCTGGAACACGACCTATCACAGTCTCCATGGCAAGAAGTTCTCTTGCTTCATTTAGACCTGATCACTGTCACTTAAGCACACCAAGCATCTTCAGCAGCACTACACACTAAATTTATATGATATTTCTTTATTAAAAAATTGTATTAGAGAAGTATTGACTCCTATTTAAATCTGTGTCAGTTTGCTATACTAGCCTAATTCTAACCACATGTATTATCCCTCAAACATCTTTTTATCCTCTGTACCTATCAGCTGCTTCAGCATGCATCCACTTCAGTTCTGTATTCTTTACTCTTTAGCCTCAGTTACTATACACTAACAACATTTTACCTGAGGATGCTTTCTGCTTCATCCTACTTGTTTCTCTGTGCTGTTGATAAGCTTCTCCATCCCCTTCCCAGCCTGAAGAAAAACCCTTCATCTCATTTTATATTCATAGAATCTCAGTCTCACAGAATGGTTTGTGTTGGAAGGGACCTTAAAGCTCAGCTCATTCCAATCCCCTGTAACAGGCAGGGACACCTTCCACTATCCCAGGTTGCTCCAAGCCCTGTCCAGCCTGGCCTTGGACACTTCCAGGGATCCAGGGGCAGCCACAGCTGCTCTGGGCACCCTGTGCCAGGGCCTCACCTCCCTCAAAGGGAAGAATTTCTTCCGAGTATCTCATATCTAATCCTGCTTTGTGTCAGTTTAAAGCCATCACCCATTATCCTATCCCTACCTGCCCTTGTACAAAATCCCTCTCCAGATGTGTTGTAGGCCCTTGGCAGCTATTGGAAAGCTGCTATTCAAATACTGTATTTCCTTATTTTTCCCTGTTTCTTACCTGTCAAAGCTTGGTAACTTTACCTGAAATCCTCTTCCCTCTTAAAAAGGATGCTCTTCTCAAGCTACAAATTTCTACTCATTTGAAACCCTTTTGCTTCCCATTATAAGCCACTTAACTACAGGGTAAGTACGGACTCTTCTTTCTCCCTCTATATGGGATGAAGGCAAACTTAAGTGAGTGACAGGATTTGCCTTTCCCACTTCTTCCTCCTTTTATAAAGAAGTGATAAAGAAGGAAGAAAACATCCCTGCATTTCCACAGCTTCATATCTCTAAAGATTATCAATTTAAAAAATGCACAGGCTATGAGCACTAACACAAGTATAATTCACAGTGTCGAGAAATCAGAAGAATTGGTCATGCTAGAAAAAAAGTTGTCCTTATGTGTACAACTGAGAATGAGGCCTCTTACTCTGTCACTTTTTCTTTTTTCTGTTCTTTTCACGGGGAAAACTTAACTGCAGAAATTTCAACATCTTTTTTTTTTTCCTCCCTTTAAAAACACCACACAAAAAACTTGGATCTTGTGTGCTTGCAAATCAAAGACAAGCAGCTGACCAAAGACCAGATTTGACAGGAAGTAGAAGAGGTCAGTGTACATATCAGAAAAAGCAGGAGCTCCCAAACAGGTTTTGCTCTCTTTTTAGCCCAGCAGAAAGCCTTAAGTTGAATACTCTAATCATGCCAGTCATTAGTTACTGCTCAGCCTCCTGTCTCCAGCCCGGAAATTAGTCTGCTCAGAGCCCAGATAGCTGAAAAACCAGCCACATTTTATCATACAGCTTGGGCTGGGAGGCCAAGGTGAAGGAAAGCTACAGATGTTCTGTATTAGGAAAAAAAATAACTAATTTTAAAGAACTTAATTTACAGAACAATAAAAAGTGTGTATTTAAAACACAATGATGTAAAAAAAATAACAAAACAACATGTAATTTGCAAGGGAAGTTCACATATCCTTAAACTATAAAATTTTACTTAAAGAGTTATGAACTGCTGCTAAATTCAGTTTGAAATTAAAACACTGAGACACTTCTTGCTGTAAAATATTACAGGCAACTACGGTAACCAATAGATGAAGAAATCACTGCACCCTGCTATTTATTGGAAAGCATAAACTATCACATTAAAAGCATAAATTACAAATTACTATTGAACTAAATAAGGCATTTAAGGCATGTCTTACTGTATTTTCATGTACTCCACCTCAAGTAAAGCATAAACAAAATTAGCTCTTAGATACTTTTTATAGTCCTTATCCAGATCTACTAAAGGAGTCATCTTTCTTTAACTGAGTAACACCAAGATCAGGCAAAATTGTACTTTGCCCTGTCAAAGTTGTTAGAGCATACTATATTAGATTAGATATATTAGATAGTTATTATATATGCAATTATATATGCTAGATATATGCTGTATTTTATCGACAGTGACAGAAGCAAATTTGGCTTACTACATCCCATTTCAAGCAATAAAATGTAAATCTTTAATTGAAATAACTCAATTTTGAAATACCCATATAATGCAGATGAAGTCTTGCGGAACAAGAGCACTCTACACAAAATTGAAAATCTAAGACTTTCAAGGGCAGCTGGGAAACACGGATGCCAAAACACTGATGGTTAAATTCTTGTACAGGGCTTGAATTCTGCAGCTAAAAACTTCACAATGAATGGTGAGAAAGCAAACCTAAACCTTTCTATGATCACAAAAGTTAAGCTGCAACACCCACATGTGCTAGAATCTTTTAAACTTTGAAGGTCAAACTATTTAAAGTACAAAAATCATAACTAAAAACTCTGAGCCATCATCACAGCTGGAGTCTGTCATATGCATTAACATGATTCCACAGCCCTGAATCTAGTCAGAAAACAGAAGCAAATCTTAACTAGGAATGATTAATTTTATCTGGGACAAAAAGCAAGCTTATCAAGTTGTCTGGCAAGAAATAAAAAGCAAGTCTGAATGCAATCAACTAAATTTAAAAAAAATACAGAAATCATTTCAATTATTGCAATTCTATCATGTCATAGTTCAGCTGTAACTATAATCCATCTTGGACACATAGCCCAGATTGCAGAATTTGCAGTTAAGATCCATCAGAAGTAAGGCTCAAACTATGTATTAACCTAACATTGTCCAATCCCTTGAAAATCCATTCTAAACAGAGTGACTTGGTACTCTCTGATTTTAGACAGGTGTACATTCTGAATAGACATATCTCTGAATGGATATAAAATGGCTGTAAGTATTAAAATTTTTTTAACAAAATAATACTTTATATTTCTCCACTAACCAAACTACATAGTATTTGAGTCCTTGTGCTTGCTTCATAAGGAGCAACTACAGAGAATGGAGTAAACAGAAAACTGTAAATCAGGTTTTAAGAATGAAAACAACAACAAGCTAGAGACAAACAAACTGATCCTTTACGTTCCTCTCATGCTTGTGATACCTAGTGGGTATATAAAAGAGCCTGGAATAGCAAATAGAAACTCCTGCTTTTTCAGTGTTTGGGTTTTTATTTCCTTTACCTCCGTGAAAATTATTTCCATTTCACAGTTAACAAACGTTAAAAAAAAATTTAAAAAAAACATAGAAAAAGGTGCAAGATATTGTCCCAATTTATACAAAGCTCTGAGCATTTTAGAGCTGAATTCGGAACAGGGAGTTCCACAGGATTCCCTTTGGCAGCCATTTCTAAACACAGGACTGACAGGGAGGTGTGTGGGCTGTCTCAGGGTGGGTGCAGCATTAACCACAGGGATGTTGTCCTGAACCTCCCTTTGGCACTTCAGCTACTGCATCAGAGTATTGTGCCCAGTCCTGGACTCCCAACACATGACAATGATGGACACACTGGACAAAGCCCATGGGAGAGCCACCAAATATGCCAGGGAGATAGAAAACTTGCTTTCTGTGGAGGCACCTGAGCTCATCCAGCCTTAAGGAGTTTTTTTTAAGGTTTCAAGGGGACTTTACTGCTGTTTATAACCACCTGTTCAGCAGATTTTTAAGCTCAGCCATCTCTAAGATGCATTCTGGAATAAGAATGGGAGCTGATCCCTGTACTATAGTAATTGGTTGTTCTTTTAGTCCTTCTCTGACTTGCTCCTAACTAACCAGAGCAAATTACTTCCCAAGTTCCTCTTATGAAAGAGGTGTCATACAGAAAAAAAATCCTTCCATTGTCTAGACTTACACAATCCTAACACCACCAGCAATTTTGCTGGATTGATGGCTGAGAGCAAAAGTCAGCTAATCTTTTAACTATCATATGAAGAAAATATGCAACCTAAATTAGCTGAAATTCCTACCAATTAGGCTTTGTACTTGTCAATTTTTAATGCGTCTGCCAAACTAAAAAAAAAGGAAGACACTTTCTAAAATTACAAATAATAAATGGCTTACCGAAAGTTTACTGGCTCAGCCAGAAAATACACAGCATTAAACATATACACATAACATTTTTTGCATACAACTACTCACAGCTTCCCTACTTAAATTTCTTTTACCTCTTTGGCACTGAGGGCCAGTGAAGCCGTAGACACAAGCACAGCGATTGGGTCCAACACACCGTCCTCCATTCTGACAGCCACTTTCACAGACAGCTTCAACCAACAAAACAAACAAGCAAAAAGTTTAAAAATGTCATGGCGATGATATTTCCAAGATTCACACACGCAGCATGTAAAAAATATTTGTTTTTCTCCCATTACTCTAAGTCTTTCTGGGCCTGAAGATGAAGCTGATCTCCCTCCTACCATCTCCACCAGCAATGGCTGTGGAAATCAAATTCCATTAGTACCTGCTGATGCTAACTGCAAACAGCTGCTTAGCACAGATTCAGCACAGATTAATAGCACATGTTTAACCTCAGTATATTTTAATCCGCTGTGCAGCTTTAGTCACTAATCATAAGAACTTATATCCCACACTGAAGTTAGCTATCTATCAAACCTCAACGATTTTGACAGGGGTTTTGGGCATATTAAGTTGTGTTGTTCAGTCACAAGAGCAACAAACCTTTCAGGAAGAGAAAGGGGCCCAAGAGACAGATAATCATCTCTCAGAGTTGATACTGCTGGAAGAGGGAGTGATGTTTAGAGGCAAAGGAAAATAATTACCCACTTAACTCATCTCTTAAGTACCTGAAAAAACTATGTTTCTTAAAAGATTCCAACAAAAATTAAAATTTTTGTGGGAAGGGAGGAAGCTGGGGGGTGAAAGGGTTATAAATCCACAGTACATTTAGATGAAGAAGATATTTCACTGTCATGGGACTTCAGAGCACCCACTCATACTCTTTACCAATGGTCTCAATCAAGAACAAAGCTTTCTGCCAAACCACTGAATTGTCTCAGTTCAAAAGGAAGACAGTTCTTCAGAGAGGCTGCAAAACACCATTAAAAGAGTGCCTTAACTAACTCATTTTATCTATTTTCAAGGTCATTGCTTCAAAATTGTCCGAAATTAGCATATGTTCCAAATCAAAACACTTCCGCTTACAGGACAGTCAGCTTACAGGACATTTTTAAAACTTTAAATTTTTGGTCTAGAAGTCATTAGGCTGCCTTCCTACACATCTCCTCGATTTGAAAAGTGGCATTTGTAACACATTTAAATATCCAAAAGAATATTGGCAAAAGAACCTCAGAAACCTAGAGAAGGTAATCGTTTCAAACTGGAAGAAGGTACACATGCCTCCTGTACCATAGTGGGGAGCATAAAATATATTGCTTTGTGGAAATGTGATAAAGCCTTACCTCTTACCAAGAACCAGCAAACAGAATTACCTTTTACTGAGAATGCACATGTAAAATGAAGATATTTAGCTGCATGTGTTACATTACTGAATTAATGGACAACAACACTTCAGCAAGACAATTAATTTAATTATATAGAATTACATTTTTCTAAATAGAAATAAGAACATATTTACATTTTTATGACTGTCTTGAAGACAAATATTCAATCTTGCCTGAAATTGTAACTCTCTTATACACTGAAACCAGTCTCCAGAGTTTGTTCAGATCTTCTTGATTGCTTCAGGGCCACCACTTGAAAATCTTTTCATCTGTTCACTGGAAATTTGCCTCATCTCAGAGCATTCAGGTGTTGACCCAATACTTTAACAAAAGCAGGAAGGGACCAGCAACTCTTAACAGTAAATTTCACTGACTAGGGCCACAGTTTAGGATTACACTTATTTGCTAAAATTTTAGACAGTTTTATCCAGTTAAAGCAAGAACAAGACTGTTTTCCAGCATTTACAAAAACGACTAAGACAAAAAAAATTATCTTCCACAATATTCAGTCTGTCTGGTCTTAGCATAGCTACCCTCTGTTTGTCTCTAGTTCTTTCAGACTACTTTATCCTATTAATTTCTCTGCTAATCAGTAGTCAGCTGGCCTCAGAACACACTTTGAGTCTTTCTTCATCCCTGCAGCCTTTAGGGACTTTTACTGTTTGCTAAATTGCTACAGCTTGTAAACACTCTGCTGTTACAGGTAAAGCTAGGCAAATAATTGACTTTCTAGCTTGTCTGCCAACCCAAAAAGTTATCTAATAGCTTCAACCACATTTAATTCTTTCTTCCTTATACAAGTAGAAAACAGAAAAACACTCTTCAACCCAGCAGCGAGACTACTGTTCTGAGGTAGAGAAAACTTTGGTAAAGAGAATGAAAATTAGCGAACATCTGGTATTAAGAGTGGGATGCATAGTGATGTTGTTCTCCAAGGGTTTTCCAAAACCGCCTGGTGAATCCAATCTGTAATTTTAATTTTAGAGAACACAAATGCACTTCATGCACAAACTGACTGCCAGCTAAACACCATACGCCGAACGCAGCATTTCTTTCAGGTGTTTCACTTCATTTCAGAAAACTGGTTGTTTCACCTTCCTCCTCTAACCAAAGGAAGGGGTCCAGCTGGCACAACTCCCGTGGCTTTGCTTTGGAAAGGGACAGAGCAGTGACTTACGCTGCTCACAGTGGGCCCCAGAGAAGCCCTTCTGGCACTGGCACTGCTCGTCCACGCACGTCCCGCCATTCCTGCAGCTGATCCTGCACTGCTGTGCTGCAGAGAGACACCCAAAATCAGCCAAAACCACACAATGGGCAGCAAACAGGCACAAAAGAATGACCTTTTACGGTCTTTAAAATGGGATCTGAATGATGAGCTTTGTACCATATATGCTATGTGTTTTAACTGTAGACTTATGGAGAGGTTTTCTCAAGTTTTCCATGACTGTTACGTAGCAACTCAGAACTTTTAATTACATTGGAGACTGTGAAATCTTCATTTCTTACCAAAATGGACTCAATGAAAATGTAAATACCACACACATTCATTTGTAAACTTCTTCTCTCTTTAAGCACATTTTATTTAAATTTGCCACACAGATTAAATGGGCGCATGTGGTACAACAAACTTGATGAAGAACTTAAGATATTTTACTTAAGCATAATTTACATTTATATATGCAGTAATGACAAAGAAGTTGGCATTTTTTCCACTGAAACTTAAAGAGAATGACTTTAAATGAAATCTCTAATGAAAACACAGTAAGTCCTCACCAGGTTTTGATCCACATGTAGGTGATATCTGCCCACTGGCACAAGTGCACATGTTAGGACGGGAACAAAATCCATCACCACAGCTATTTCTGCAAATTGCTGAGGAAAAACACAGAAAGACAGTGACAGGGATTAACAGCAACCTGAGTCTTAAACTGCAGGAAAAACAACAATTGAAAACTCACTTCATTGGGACACCTATTATATGTGCAAAGGTAATTTTAAGTTAAATAAAGCAAACTGAATTTTGGCATGATCAGTATCTCTTGGCAAATCTGAAGACAGTCAGAATCAAATCAAGCATATTCAAACACTGATCTGATCACTGAAACCAGGTATTCCATTTTTTCCCTAATTAGAAATACCAGCCAATTATACAAGCAAAGTAAAATTATTAAAAATAAGTCTTTTAGACCACAAGACTTGTGGAAAACATTACCAACAATCCAAGATTTGAAGGAATATAAACAATGCCAATTTATGCTATGGGCTTCACTCTTAAAATCACCATTTTAAAGGCATTTTACGTTTGTTTGGTTTTTTTTCCCTAACATTATCCACCCTTTAGCCAAAGCAGTTTTGTGTGAAGTCAATGTCCAAATGCTGGACTTTGCAGATTTTGAGGGTTTTTTCCATACATGTAGTTTTCTGTACACAGGTAGTCCCACACTTTAATTTAGAAACTAACCATAAAAACCCCAGGAAAGCCTGTCTACCCCATATGTGTGTGTCATGTGCCTGAGGTCGTGCCATCCCCCTGACGACCCAAAGTCCTGACTTCCCTTCTCACTCACCATCCAGCACAGCTCCGTTGCACAAAGGAGTGACAGAACCACAAAAAAAGAGCCAAAAGGCTACAGACAGATTCTAAAGCAGATCCAAATTAATACATCAAATTAATCTGCTTAACTAGCAAATGAATCAAAAGAGAGCCTGAAGCAGTAAGAGCCACTATAGCACAATGCAGGAGGACCTCAAAAAGACACATATTGTGCGACAAACTACTTGTACAGCAAAAAAAACCCCAAAACAACCAATAAAACCTCCCCAAGAATCACAATTTCTTTGTAAATAAACCTAGAGTTCTGTGAGAACCAAATAATCTGGCAGTACCTCTCCACTGAAGGACTACAATGGAATAAATACCTTCAGGACATCACTTGCCAACACAACTCTTTGGGCATCAAAAAGATGCAAAATGCATTGTCTACATTTATCATTAAATTCCACTGCAACTTTGCCTCAAATGTGAAGGCAGAAGAGGTGAAAGAGTTTGTGGGATTTTGCTATTGGAAGTAGAGACACACCATGGGCTGACTTGAAGTACTTTTCCATGAGCAGAAGTAAAAGTGAGAAACAGGACTTGGATTTAGAGCACTTGACAAGCACAGGAAACAGGGCTGTTTTCATATATTCCCATTCAGTCCATCTTTACACAAAACAGGTTAATCTCCTGATAAAGCAAGCTTTATATTTAGTTCATTTTGTTATTTTACCAATTGAAAGCTGTAGACTTTCAGGCATATCCTAAATATGCTTTCACCAGAACAGTTTATTCAATATAGCAAAAGAGTAAACCTAGCAGACCTGCGGTTTTTAGATAAAAGTTCACTTTTAATCATAAATGCACCACAGACCACCAACAACCACCATCACATCATCAACTGGAAACACTGTCAGGTCAGAATGATTTCTTGTTGATCTACCACTGGCTCATAGATTTGTCCTCATAAAATAATACTTTAAACACACCAGTTGCAATATGCATCAATTATAATCAGCACATCTCCAATAAGAAGCTTGATAGCTTGTCCAGCATCCTGTGCAGGAGGTTTTGTCTAGATGAAGAACTCTAGCTAAAAGGAACATCATCTCAACAGACATTAAATGTGAGCACAGAAATGTATACACTTAAACCTTCACCAAAAAAAAAGCAACAAAAAAGTGTCACAGACCATATTACAGATGGTCTGCCAAAATTATTCGCCCTCTAAACATGTTAGAAAGCTGCAATTAGACTCCAGTAAGTAACCAGGAGCTAAAAAGTGTCCTTTGTGCACATAAATAAATACATCAAAGATTATTCTGGATGTGGACAGACCTGAGACCAGGGCCTTTAAGAGCCACTGAGAGTCACAATTTAAGGGTATCTTACAAGGATTGCTGAAAGCCCCTAACAACATTAGAGCCAGACACATGGCTGAATCTGAAAAGCCTATCAACAGTGCAATAGGCAGCCTAAATCCTTCTTAAAAACTCTACTTTACATTAAGTAAGCCAGTACTGAAAGAGTTGATGAATGTGAACAAAACACTTTGAGGAACTCCTTTTATTCCACAGGGGCATTGATAAAAGTATCTTCCCCTGAATGACACTGTTACCCTTTGCTGGGAAATTCTGGGTCAACTTTTGGTGAAAATAAGTGATACATGGCACAGTTATCCCCAATATTAGCAAGGCAAGTTTACTCATGTAAAACCAATAGATGTGAACAGGTGAGAGAGGTGTGGAATCCTAAAAAACAAAGACACCAAAGGTCAAAGTTTGGAAGACCTTGGCTTATCACCCTTTCCTTCCCTAGTTTCATCTTGCATGTCTGCAGTTTATCAAATGGAGTATCAGAAAGACCTCCACTGCTTCCATAAAGAGCAGTATGTTCTTGAACCTTAATTCTGAAGTCGAGCATGCTTATTAACAAAACAGACAGTGAGAGGCTAGAATGAATGGAAACAGACTAAAAATTTAAGGTCTGAAGAAAGTATGTGTCTACTATCAGCTTTAATTTAACAGAGAGAAAATTAAACTTAATTTTCTATTTCATGGCAAACATCCCCTAAGACATCACCCCCCCAGAGTAGTGAGCATATTCCCCACACACAGCTTTTTTCCTTTTTTTTTTGCCATGCCACATATGCCAAAAGTCACATTTGTCAGCGCAGTACCTACCATGACCAGACAGTAGCCATGTCTACATGCCTGACAGCTATTAAAACACAACTGAAAATGACAGAGAAGAGAGTAAGCATCTCAGATGTAAAGAAGCTTTCTGTTTGACTGTAATTCCAAGTTTCAGAGAACAAGATCTGATTTGCTTATATCAAGACCTTTGGCTTTTTTTTTCCTGTTACTAGAGTTGAGTATTTGATTTGACAAAGTTTTTTTCCATTTTCCTTCATTGTCATCAATTTTCTTTAAAAACTAGGTGGAGACATGTCTCTTATAAACATACCAAGGTCATTGGGCAGCCCTTCAGTTACAAGGAATGTGGACCTGTAAATCCATCTTGGTTTTTTTTTTTTCCCTTTTCTTATTTTTAAAAATAAGGTGAAACACAGAACTGAATTGGCTTTTCTCATACTGAATGGAACAGTGACTTGTAGAAAAATATTTACTTTTATTGTTACCCCTTGAGCAGTAGAAGCTTGGAGTCATACTTACGAACAATGCACTGATTTCCTCCAGGAAGCGTCTTCCATCCAGGGCAACAGTAGGAACGAAATCTAGAGCCACACACATTTGGCCTGCGACACAGACAAAGCAATAAATGTGTATGGGAAAATATGAACCACTCTAAATAAAGAATTTAATGTTTTACATACACAGGTAAAGGAAGAATCCAGCTGCATAAAACAAACAACAAAAAAGCGCATAGCAAAGTTGTCTACAAAAAAATCCTCCCCAAAGGAACAAAATCTTCCTCCAAGGCATTTTATTTTGGGTTAGTTCAACTGATTAGTACGAAGAGGCGAGGTAGATGAGGCAAGAGCGGGCCACAATTCATCCTTGTTGCAACAACTGAGGATATGGAAGGGATGAGTTTGTTTCTGCATTCATACAAAGTCTGAGAAGCCTTACTATAAAAACGGGGTCCACGCTGTCATCTGAGACAAGACAGAATGGATGCCTGCTCATAAAGACACATAAACTAACTCAAAATACCAAGAAGTCCCCAAAACATCAGAAGGAGAACATCAAACAGACTTTGCACCATTTCTTTGCAGAAGCCAAAAAGAAAGTGAGTGTCAAAGTATCTCAGTATTGGAACGTGCTGGATCAAGGAGCCCAATGGGGTAAATTCGTTAGCCGTAACACAGCCCCACACGCATTCTGCTTTTAATTAAATCTCACTAATTAGCAGACCAGATTCCACAGGCAGGGACCAAACTCCCAGCTCAGCAAACCGTAAGTCCTCAGCCACACAAAGGGGCGGGAAGGGGAGCGGCTCCGGGGGCACACACGAAGACCACCGGGAAGGGGCTGTGGCTGGGGAGATGTCCGGGGGAGCGCACAGGCGGCGGGGAAGGGGTATCAGCCTTGTCCCTACCCTCGGAGCGCGTCCTGCTGTCCTCGCCGGCGGACGCGGCTGGCGGCGCTCCCGGCCCCGTCCTCCCGGTGCGCGGCGTCGGCGAAGGAGCCGCCCGCTCCTCCCGCAGCGCGGAGCGCCGGCGGATGCTGCTGCTGCTGCTGTCGCCTGGCCGCTCCCTGCGCCCACAGCGCCAGGAAGCCCAGCCACAGCAAGAAGCAGCAGCGCTGCGCCCGGAGCCGCCGCCGCCTGCCCATCCTGCGGCTCTCCCGGCGGGAAGCGGGCGGGCAGCCGCCAAGGGGTGCGCCGGTCCCGCACCGCCGTCAGCGGGCACCGCTCGGCTCCTGGGCGCGGAGAGGCTTCAGCCGCGGAAACTCCGCCGTGTGTCCTCCCCAGCCTGCCCGGCCGCCGCCGCGCACACGGCGGTGCCAGCGGGGACCGGGCTCCACGTTGCTCACACCCGCCCGCACACACCCCTCTGCGGAGAGGAGAGGAATAGAGGAAAAAAAAAAACTGAGTAGTTTGGGATTTTCTTCCCCTCCGCCGCAACGGGAAATCCAAGAGAACCGCGCTGAATTTCCCCTGCAAAAATAAGAACCAGACGATAATTAACCGCGCCTAAATAAACGTGCCGGCACAGCACGAAAGGGGAGCAAAAAGCCCCTGCCCAGCGCCAGGGGCGGATTTACAGCGGGCTGGAGGAGCGGAGAGAGCCGGAGGAGGGGCCGGTGCCTCCGGGCCGGTGCGGGGATGGGGAGGGGGAGAGGGAGAGGAAAGGAGGGAGGGAGGGGGCGCACAGGCAGCGGGGGCCGGGAAGAGGGGATGGCAGGATAGGAGAGGAGAAGAGGGAGAGGGAGGAGGGATGGGGACGGGGACGCGAGGGGGAGGGGACGGGCGGCTGCTGGAGAGAACGAGGGGTTTCGGGGAGCGACTGGTTCAGGTGGAGCTGATCCCGAAGGGGGTTCTGTGGCCGATAGGTAAAGCTTTATACAGGAAAGGCCTGGCAAAATCATGGCTTCGGCCTGTTAGCCTAAGTAGAAATGGACTGTGGGAGAATGAATGATTCAGCTGGAGTAGAAGAAGTGAGGCTTGCTGCGTTAATGCCTCGTGCCCTCACTGTGGTCTATGGTGGTTGGGTAAATTTGGTTTGTTGTGCCTTAAAACCACGTAAATTAACAACTGACTAACGGCATAAAAAGGCCGGGGTTTTTTTTGTAAATAAAGTTCCTCCTTTGCACCTGCCTGGGGACTCCTCGCTGCTCCACATCGCTACAGGGTTCTGCGCATTCCTTCGGTTCGCCAGCTCGTCCCCAATCTCTGGGAACTGCGCCGTGGGATGGACACAAGCCCGTGCCGAGAGGCTTGGCAGCAAAAGCCCTCCCCGAGAAAGCACACGGGGCTCCCAGTGAAGGTGCTGGTCCCAAGGAGGAGTCCCCGAGGGCAGGGGGCCGGACCCCCACACCTGCCCAGCCCCGTTCCTATGCCGTTCCTGGCACAGGAACGCCAGGCTGGGTCCCGAGACCCAAGAGCTCCTTCCCGGCTCGTATCAGCTCAGCCTCGAGGGTTGGTGCTTTTGCCATCAACAGCACCAATACCAGGGACGCGTGGTACTGGATTAGGTGTCACTGTCCTTCAGGAGTAGTTTTTTTAAGTTCACACCTGCAAGTTGTACTTGCTGTCCACCTGCTGTTTCTCCCTACATAACCATCTCAACAAAACCCCGGCTGAGGAAATGTGCTGCCTGCTTTTTAAGGCCAAGAGCATGCATTTACCTAGACGTGCCAAACAGTTAGCCACCAGTAAGAAGCAAACAAAAGCAATGGAAACAAAAACGTGGCCCTGCTGACAGTCCCTGAGTGCTGGCTGCTGGTCATTGCGATAACAACAGGACACAATCTGGTTTTGTCATCTGAGAAGATTTATCCCTTTGAACTACAGCTCTAGGGGTGAATACCTCACCAACACAGCCCATGGCGTACTGTGGCAACCAGGAAACTTTATTCTTTTTCATCTTTTAAAACAAAACTGGAACACGTAACAGCTTCATTTAGCTCCATGCGCGTATTATCTGTCACTTCTGACTCTGGGATGAGAAACAGGAGCCACGTTTCGTTATCTCTGAAATAAAACCCACTAGCCAAGAGGTCATGAAGCCACTCTCTCGTTCAACTTACTGCCCCACTTTGATGGCCCAGTGACTCTAACAGAGGCCCCATTGACAGACCTATGTTCTGACAGATCAGAAGGTGATTTGGTTTAAATTTGTAAGGTTAGCAAAAGTAATTTTGCGTGGGAGGATCTCAGTCTTTACAGACCATGAGAAACGAAAAGTATTTAATGAAGGAACTAATTTATGAAGACAACTGGGTAGGAGAGTTCAGCAGCCTCCTGATTGTAAGTGAGGTTTGGAATTTCTTCAAAACAGAAGCTGTTAAATCTGTCATGAATGAAATGCAACTGAGAGCCAGGGAAAGAGAAGGATTCCATGCCACTTTGGGTGAATAACTATCTCCAGAAAATGCAAAGAATAAGTAGATAGGACACAAAGAATCAAAAGGAAAGAACTGATTTGAGATAAGCTCAGGGTCTGGGATATCAGGAAGCACAGGGATAAAGAAGCAATTCCCAGAAGTTAAACACAGCACATCTGGAAAAAGACAACACTTGAAAATCTTTAAGGGGGAAAAAAAACCAAAACAATGAAACAAATAACCAACACCCTCCCTCTCCCCCCAAAAAGTTAGGCAATTACACAGCAAGGGTGGGCTAGAAATTAGGGAGTGGGAACGTTATGGTTTAAAGCCAAGAGAGACATAATTTGAAATTGGAAATACTGAGCACAGTAACAAAAGCAAAGTCAGCAGCTACCAGTGATTTGTAAAGTGATTTGTGGGACTCGAGAGACCTCCTTGCACTCAAACCCGAAGAGGACTTCTAGCCCCTTGCTAGATTTTTGAAAGGAACTAGAACACAAAACTATAAAACATTCACTGGGCGAGATTGGGCAAGATGTCTTACTCGAGATAAGTTTGGTCTCTGTAAATATGAATAGAAATTAATGCTTACCAAGAAAGCTGTCTTTGTTAAAATGGGGATCATAAATACTTTCTACGGGTAGAAAAGACCAGACATGGTTTAAAATAATGATTATGTTCTGACCTTTCATGTTAGACCTACATGTGTTAAATTTGGAGTAGCTGCCCATAAAAGCCACTGCTATGGTAAAGGAGGGGGAATCCTTGCCAAAGGACTTGGGTTCTTTAGCTAACAGCAGTTCTCTTAAAATAGGGAAGGAAATTAATGGAAAAAAGTGCAACATAATAAATGAAATTAATACTAAAATTAAGAGTTTCTTTGGTAAGACAGGAACACAGCTCTGCATTAGAAAAAGTAGAACCTAAGACTTTAAGTACTTGTGGGATTAAACTAGATTTCTTCAGGAAATATATTGGTAGGTTATGACTCCCAGCTCTTGAAAAGCATTTTTATCTGCTGATCCCAGAGATTCTGCCCCATCCTATTCCCTGCCTGTTATAAAATAGAAAAGCTTCTTTCACAGAGGATGCCATGATATATTGACAGCACGTAGATGATGCAGAAGGATGAGTGATGCCTCTTTTGCTCTAGCTGAACTTACACTTCAAGTCTGACCAATTCCAATGAAAATTGCTCAAAATTTTATATGCAGTAGATATTCAGAAAACATGCAAGTGTACATCTGCACAAAGAAAATGTTTCCAGAGAAAAGCTCATAATGCAGATTATTTTTTAATCCACACTTTCCCCAAGTGATTACATTTCGTTCCCAAACAAGGGTGGAAGGTACTTTTAAGTAAAGCCACTCATAATATTTTGACTTTTTGAAACAAAGTAAAAATGTGAACAATCATTTTGCTAATGCAGGATCCCATTAAAATAGACTCATTGGGTGTAAATAATTTCTTACAGTGCTGAAAATTATGTCTCTCAATGGCCACACTTATTTGACAAGTAAAAACATTCTCAGCTATTCATCACTTGAGTCACCAAAAGCAACCAATGGTGGATGTCTAAATCAGTACAGGTGTTAAAAGTAGAAGCAACAAGACAATGTCAGGATTAAAAATCTCTTTTCAGTTGTTCCCTCTTCCCCACTGGACCGAATCCACACCTGAGCATTTTCAGTGAGCACCCAACCTTCACTTGGTAAATTTCTCTGGTCTCTTCACCACAGAACTATTTCTAAAGCATTTTTGAAAAAGACCTTAGAAATTCATTTGATTAATCCTCTCTGCTGCAAAGTAAAAATAAAAGTAACCATTTAACCTGTACCTCAAGCACAGGAATTCTGCACAGCTGCAGGTGATCTGCTGCAGATGCCAATTTTACCTCTAAGAAGTGTTGAGCTGCATCCTCTTTTTGCTTGTTTGGTTGATTTTACCTTTGCATTCTTTTCTTTTTGCCATTTGTCTAATATATCTGACCATTTTGATTTCCAATCCTGTCCTCCAATGTAATTGTGCTATATCCAGATCATCATTAATCTGGAAATTGAATAAATAATATAAAATAAAATATTTTAGTCTAGACTGTGATTTTTTTTTTCTTACTTAGAAGGATATCATTTGAGACAGTTTCAAAAGCATTGCTCAGATGAGGTAGTCAACACCTAATTTTTTTTTTTTTATAATTCAGTCTATCTGCTTTGTTCTCTGCCTGTGCCTTCCTTGCTTTTGATGAGTCTCTTTTGCTTAGTTTTGATGTTTTTGTTTTCACATGGAAACTTGAATTATTTCATTTTTTCAGCATTCTTTCAGGCCAGGAAATTGGATTAGTTGGCCTAAATTCCTTTTCTCCCACTCTTTAAATATAGACACTGATTTGGTATAGGCCCATAATTTGGCAAACAAAAACCAAAAACTAGTAAACAAAAAGAGATAAAACCAATTTATTCCCACTCTACATTTATTTTCAATAAAAAAGAAATAAGTAAAGAGTTATGATTTCCTCTTGTCTGTGTTCATCTATAAAATTTCAATGCATATAAAGGATAATGCAGTCATTTAAGAAGCAATTTTGATTCACATATATGTGAATATATTATTCAATAGAAAGTCCCTTGCATATACAACAAATAGATAAATTATTCCACAGAGTTTCATTTTTATAATTTATAAAATTCAAGAACATTTTAGTAGTGGTTTCAAAGTAACGCTTTCACTGCAGAAGGAAAAAAAGTATATGTTGACTGAGGCATATTGAAAAGGAACAAAACCATTAAGTGAGGCTCGTAAAATAAAAGAGGAAGATACTTAAGACATAAGACAACAATTTGAAAAAAGCAAAAAAAGTGTTGAAAGACGTCACAAGAGAACTGTTCCATGCAATTAAACAAAAAGATCTCTCAATGCTGCAAAGCTTCAGCCACAAAAGGATTATCCAGCTTGGAATGTCTGATTCTTTACCTTTGTGACACAAATAAAAATGTAAACAAGGCAAGATATTTTAGCACATCATTCCAGAAGTGACTTGTGTGTTCTGCCTGTAAGACCTCATATTATTTGGGATTTTTTTTTTTTTTTAGCATAGGAGAAGTAGGGTGGACCACTCTATATTGATTTTTCTTTGTTTTTAAGCGATTGCAAACAGAAGTGAAATGTTCCTAATTTAGACATCACAACTACCAGTAATTAAATCCTACTTTAAGGTCTGAAATCTGTCAACAAAAGGAAGGACTTGAGGGAGTTAAAAAAAAATTAGGCATTCTCTCTTTTTTTTTCTAGATGCAGAAAAAGTTAATCAAATTTTATGTGCAAAACTTAGTAACAGAAATAAGAAATAAAATCTGTATACATGTATTAAATGAAACAGGAGGTTGAGGCTATCTCTATGTAGAGCTCAAACATTTCAGTGTCTATTTTAAATTTATTCAAGTTAAACAAGATAAAAACCACAATAGACATTATTGGATATTCTGTTTTGTCTTTGGAAAAAAAAATCACATAGCTGCTACAGTAATTCCCAGGTTAAGAAGATGTATATGGTTAATGGTTAATTTATTTTATCTTATTCTAGAAGCTCTTCCCTGGGGAGTCTGTAGGTGGAGCAGGTAAAAGGGCTCAGTTACTCAGGAGAAGCTTCGTCTGGCATTAAACTTGGACAACATGGTTTTAGTTACTTAAACACATCAATAATTTTATAGCTGGATGATTTAAAGTAGTTGTCCTTTTATGGGTTCTTCTGAGCATTATTTTCTGACACAGCTTCTCTTGAACGACATAGAGAGGATTCAGCTATCCTAAATCTCACTGGGATGACATGTTCTCTGATAACACCTGAATTAAGCAATATAATTATCTAAATATAAATAATCCTGAACAAAAAAATCAACAAAAGTTTTCTGTGGTGATCATTTTGTGTTCTTCCTATCTGATGAACCCATTGTTCTTAGAGGTCTTTTCTGACCTTCACAGCTCTATGATACCATGATTGGTTTTGCATACAAGAACAAAACTTCATTTTTACCAAATTAAAATAGGTTTATGGAATGTAAGTACAGGTAGTCTTTGATTGGTTACATGCTGTAAGACTTGTGCAAATGCTGAGTTCATGGAATCCCAGAATGGTTCAGGTGGGAAGGGACCACAGCATATGGTCCCACCTCGCTGCTCACGCAGAGAAATAAAATCTGTTATATATTTTATATAAAAGTCTAGTATATAATATTTTACAATATCATTATGGAATGTTTAAAACACCTGTGATGGCACTATACTGAGAACAACTCAAAGTTTGCATTAACGTATTTCAGCAGCTCTACACCAGCATGTTGTAATTATAAAATTTTATATACAGCATGCCCTTCCTATAGACTATAGGAAGGAAAAAGAATAGGTCATGCAGCAGTGCAAATTCCATAAGAAAACTGGCAGAAATGTTTGTCATGTGGCTTTCCAGAAAGAAGGATTTTTTGAGTACACTGAAGCTCCCAAATCCAGCTGTATTGCCTGCAAATATAGGTATAAGGTTTGGTGTGGAGGCTGCTACAGACAACCCTTTAAAAATATCTAAAGATATCTAAAGATTCAAAGACTTTAAAATAACATGTAACTGCCTGCTTTTATTTTTACTTCCTTAAAAACTTAATTTCAGTCTTTTCAAATATTACACCCTAAGGTACAATCAGTCCTGATGTTTTTATTAGGTAAAACAAATCTGGACTCAAGATTACAGACTCTCAGTTTGCAGACACATGAATCTCAATGAACGAGGGGGAGAAGCCATACTAATTCCATACAGATGTTCTGCTGCATTCCTGTAAATTTTCAGACTGAAAAGGAAATGCTGGTTACACCCTTTTCCCCTTCAGCCTACGGTAGAACAACTCACAGATTGCATATGTGTTTTGCATGCAGAGAAGATCATTCACAGATCTCTCTTTGCCAATTCAAGCATCAAATTTATTTCATACATACATATTTATTTATCTATTACGTATATTTAATTTTTTTAACAGTCTAGGAAAATAGCCTTTGGGATTCATTTTTTTTTTTCAACATGCAAACACAAAAATAGGAACAGTTTTAGTGTCTTAGATGTCCTTGTTTGCCTAGGAAAAGAGCATATTTGTGTTTTTATACGTGTGCAAATGTACAAATACGGTTTTACAAACGTGACATGAATATTTTTGAGAGAAACCTGGTCCAGTAGAACTAAAACACCTGAACAAATAAAATGTGACAATGCTTACCATAGCCCAGAAGGTTCTTTGCACAGAATAAGACCTCCATGATAGAGTTGTTCAGAGCAGAAGCTAAAACCAAATCATGTTCTCCACTGACTTCCACAGGCACAGAACCTAGTGGAAAATACATCTGCATGTGAAGAAAACATCTTTTTTTTTTTTTTTTTTCCCTAATCCATAGATTGAAATCGGTTTATCAAGTTCCTTGAGTGTCATTCAAGACCATATTAACTTTAAAACAATTCTGCTACTATGTACAGCTGCTAGTCTTTTTTATATCATTACAGTGACATCTAGGGGTTTTGTTCATGCATTGGGACTGTGTTCTGCAAGCATGGGACGAACAATGAATGTCTTGATCACAAATTATTATCAGTATAAAAGAGGCAAGAATTGTTTAGCAGAGACTGCACAGAAGATATGCTGCTAATCTTGGCAGGTGGATTCGTTATGCACATTATGCATAGCTGCTTAAAATTATAGAACTATATGAATGAGGGGGGGGAAAGGATGTTTTAAAGATACTTTCCAAAAGAGGAAAAAAGAAAAAGGCAGAAATCTATCGAGTTTTGACACATGCTTGTCTGTGAGGGTTTCTTGCACAGGCCAGCAAAAGGCAGTCTCCTGATCCCAAAGAGGGGTAACTGCAAGATTCTTACAAAGTAGGGTCACATAACCCGTATTTGATACAATACAGGATGTGAAATCAGCAAAATAATTTTGTCAGAAGCAAATAAACAAATAATTAATGGCATTTAGCCTGTCTTTGTGAGGAAGTTGATTCTGGCATTCACATTACTCAAACAGCTCAGTGATAGGGACTGGTAGAGCTATCAATTTGCAGCAGAAAAGAGTCTACCATAAGGCTGCAATTTATTTCGTTATTTATTTACTTACTTACTTTCCTGTGTTCTCGTGAAGTTAAAAAGGAACTTGAAAACTACAATGCAATACTCTGTCTTTAAAAATTTAAAGCAGTGTGATAAAAATCAGCCCCCCAAAAAAGGTAATCTAAAATTAAATTGCCTAGTTGAGACATGCTATAGCAAACATATCAAACTGCATAACACAGCACTATCTGTTACTTCTATTATTTCACAAACAACAAACTCCATCACTAACAGTTCTGCAAATCCATATTCCTTTCAATAAAATATTACAGGATTGAATAAATAAACCTGGAATTAATAAACTAAGTAAACCAAGAACTGAAACATGTTATATCTATATAAATTAATACTACTGAAAATATTACATTTCATTTGTTAAAAAAAAATAGTTCATTGTCATTTGCTTTCTTTCTACCAAGAAAATGCTGGAATAATTTTTAAAAACATGAAAGTAACAAAAAGAGTCAAACCTTGGCTGCAATTCTCCAATAAACCACAGGATGAGTCTCACTCGCTTCATGGGAACTGATCTTGCTACAGAAATCAGAAGAAACAATGTCTTATTTATGACCATCATAAAGAAAATGAATGAGCATGACAAAACAAGTGGGCAGTGATGGTGTTTGGGTGTATAACTTTATCCCCTCTGCACCTAATTTCATGCTGAATGTGCAAGTTATGTGCTCTAATGCTATAGTAGACTGAAGCAGAGAAATGTGAATGACACTGAAATAAACTTCAGGAAATTCTGTAAAGCTGGATTAAGGCAAGGAAATACTAACTTATCCTCTAAGGAGCTTTAGATACGAGGATTTTCCTGTATACTGTTAGTGACTGTAAGGGTAGAAAGGCAGGTAATATGAGTATCATGTTCACCACAATTGGTACACTTAGAAACTTTATCATTATAAACTTGGAGTGCCAACACTTCAACCTGGCTGCCAAATCCAGCTGTTAGCATAAAAACCTCTGTGAAAGCTATCAGAGTGTGATTTTTGTACCCCACAATTGTCACTCACACTCAATTTACACTGGTTTCTTGTGCAGGCTTTGCTGACATATTCTGTTTACAACATGTTTTGCTTTTATAGACACATGTAAAATAAATTTATAGCTCTCAAATATGTGCAGAGGCTTTCCCTACCTAGGCAGACTTTTGGGAATTCAGGAAAAAGGTGCCAGACATCTGCCAGACTTGTTGGTTCACAGTTCATTTGACAAGAGATCCTAAACTGATGATTTCTTGAAGACAGACAGTATTTTACACTTGTTACTGTTTATAGCAGTCAAAATATTAAAATGATTTCAGTTTAAATCAACAACATAATTTTGGGAGTGGCCACTCATGGCAGTGAGTGTTATCTTGCTACAGCATTCCTAGAAGGCATCTCTTATCAGTCAACAGAAATTTGACTTTCACAGGTCGTCAGTATTAGTGGTGCAAGGCTGAGGTGGGGGGCAGTTTTCAGGATTCATGTGACCATCTCCCACCAAATATTTATCACTCATGGAACCGCAAAATTGTCATCAATGTTGTCATCAATGTTCATAAATTTAGGACTGTTAGCATTATTCTACACATGCAGCCATTTCTAATTCAGCACAAAGCTTGTATAAAATTTGGTGCACTTAGATTCAAAAGATAGATCTCATCCTCACCTACTTTTGATTGAAGTTTGTAAGCATTTGCTTGAAATAAAAATGGCAACATAACTCATACCTGTCTGCTGGCAGAAAAGCTGAACTGTCTTTAGCATAACAGCTCCTAAGAACCTCTACTTAGCACTCTCCAGTAATGAATTCTAAAAATCAAACTTTTCAATATTTTGAAGACTAAAGCAAAGGTTTCAAAATCTCAGGCTACTTCTACATAATTAAAAATGCATTGTTTTTTCAGGTGTGAGGTCCACTTTATATCCCAGGACAAAACCAATGTTAAAAGACTATAAATTCAGCCTAGGGAGGGACATTTTAAAAAAATCACGATTCCTACATCTGCAGGAAACAAATTCAGAGCCACTTAAAGTGCCACCGTAAGAAAATGGACCTCTGGAAATTGACCAGGTTGAGAATTTTTCTTGGAAATGTGTGAAGATGTATCTTCCGGGGGCTTTTTTTTCATTTCTGAAAGTTTCTTTTCAAGACTAGAGCTCCATTTGTTGTGGCATAAAGGGTTCAATAGAACACATAACATTTGGGATTAATTATATCCTGTTTTTGTGATGGGAATTTCATGTCGTATCTTCAGTGTTTGGGGATCTCAGGCAATGAGATGTACACAGAGTAAGATTTCATAGTCCATAAATTCAGTGAAACAGCCTTGATAATGACTAAATACCATAATAATAACAACATATTATTAATAACAATCCTGAGATTCTGATGTGTAGCCTACAGTGGAGTAACTGACCAAGACGTGCAGCTGGCTGGACCATACATGGCAGTGGCATGCTGTTGTTAGCTAACTCTATGAAAATGAGGAAACGGGTCTAAAATTAGCAGTTACAGGTTTTCTACAACTTCACTGGTTACCTAGAGAGCACCATGGAAACAAGGGAATGGTTGAATGTTATTGAACAAATAAAACAGCTAGAAATAATCTTCATGAAACCACCGGATTCATCTCCAGGAAATGGTCAGATTTCATGGGCAGATTTCATGAAATCACCAAATTCGTCAGCTGGATTTCATGGGCTGACTTTCAGAAGCATATGGTATCTCTGTTTCTCTGAGGTGACACTGGTTTTGGTAAAATCACCTGCTGCTGGAGTTTCTCACAGGTCCAGCCAGCAGCTGTAACTCAATAAAGATGATGACAGTTTTTCTCTAAGTCATCATTATGCCTTTGCATTGCTAGGTGGATCAGCAGCTGAGCTGGTTTCCAGCAGTTTAGTCATGGGTGATGAATTATCAAGACTGCAACAGCCTCCTGCTCTAAGGATATCTGAGCCGCTTGGAATTTATACTGTGCCATATAATTGTGCAGCTTCTGATCCTGGCCAATCTAGAAAACATGGATTGTAATTTGTGTTAGTCCAGGATGCCTTCCCAGGTGATCTGGCACAGCCCCTTTGGTAGGGGGAAGCTCAGATCCAGTCTCAGCCCAAGAAGTGGAACCCTCCTTAGTCTGAACAAGTACAACCATTCCTGTCTCTCTAAGAGCTTGTCATGTAATGGAATAACCTTTAGCCCATATACAGGCAAAAAAAAAAAAAATACTGGAAGTCAAAATCCTTTTAATGGCATGGAATGGGGATTTGGAATGCTGTCTGCATGCTGTGGGTTGTCAGGTATGGATTTTCATCCTAACTAATTTCCATGTGAATGACCATGGATAACTGAGAAGTTATATGAGATAACACCCTAGAAATAACAATGGGTGAAAACAGTTTGAGCAGAAACAGAAAATAAAACTTCTGGATGTAAATAAGAAGTAATACTCCTTCTGTAGCTTAGAAAAAAATATGTGCAGCCTCATTTTTGACTTCTCAGGAGAATCTTCTTTTTCCTAGAAGAAAGAAATGGGCTATGGCAGCATGTTCCCCACAGCTCTTCTGCTTTCCTTCTGCTTCTCTGCTGCAGAAGCCAGCACACGTGTGGTCACTCCTGGGGTGTGTTTGGCAAGCATTGGAGCACAGATGCCAAGCTCTGGAATGCTTTTTCCAGGACTCATGTACAGGACTGTAGCTGTCTGCCTGGCTGGATTTCCTCATGCTCCAGGCTGGCCCCACATTTGGCTGCCAAAACTACGGAAGGATTTTCCAACAGGACTGGTGTCAGGATTAGTCTGGTTTGCTGTGCTGGCCATCAGGATGCTGTGATCTTTCAATTTTCCTTTCACAAAAGGAAAAAAAATTCTTTGTGTTTCAGAACAAAATTCTAGAAGTGTGGTTTGGGTGTTTTTTTTTTTTTTAGAGCTCCTTTTTCAAGTGACTTTTGTGGTGGCAGAAGAGAAAATGCCACATTTATCTGTGGCATATTTATGTGAACTGTTAGAACACATACAGAAAACTACAAATGTACAAATTCTGCCCATATATTTTGAGCAGGCCAGAGATTTATCAAGTTCCTTCCCTGATTTGCTCATAGCTACACAGGAGAACCCTACTGCTTTCTGCATTTCTTCAGGACTGGGTATCTTGAATATTTTTAAGTTGGCAACAGGGCAAACAACTTCTTTGTGTGTTTAAAAACAGCATGTAAGGACAAGTTACGTTATTCAGTTTGTGACTAAAGCAGGAATACAAAAGAATTCTGAGACAAAACCTCTGTTTGCATTTGGAACAAATGTACCAATCCAAACTTCTTCCTGAATGTTTTATATGCATCAGATAATGGTGTCACTCCATTCCCAATTCGAAGCAGACTAATTTGCTCAGAAGAATGAAAGCTGGGAAATGCTTCCATCAGTAAAATTCCTGGGAAAAAAGAGGGAAAAAAGATTAAGAAGCAAAAATGCTCAAAAAATAAAGATCAGGGATGGAGAAAATAGAAGAAAGGAAGTAGCAGAACCTGGACCAGGGAGGACTGCAAGTGGAGACAACAAAGCTTAAACCTTGTGGTCTTGAGTGCAAATCACATCACAGGAGCTTTTCAAAACTCGGGCTTGCACTTTGTGCCCCAGAGGCCTTAAACCAGCTCTGGAGTGAAGTAATACTTGACATATACTACAGGAAAATGTAAATTTTTTTCAGAGGCAATGGCAAGGAAAGAACAGAGAAAAGTACAAAACCCCCACCCTACAGTTAAAGACTGTGAAAATCTTCATCCATTTATAACATTTGTTCTTCCTAGGGAAAAGAAGGGATCAAGTGGGATAAACATTCCAGAAATATCTTTTTATTCTTCTACTTTCTTTTTCTTGTTTGGAGAGGATAGGAAAAATAACAGAACCTTTTATTGATCAAAAAGGCTTAAAATAAGAAAGTGAATTTTTAAAAAATGTGTGGGGGGGGTGTCTTTGGGATGGAATAATGTATTAAAAGAATGCAAGACACTTTAATGAGTTGTGAGGTGTATTCATTGCCATGTCTGGGGCAGGGGCCATGAAAAGTGTGTGTGTTTTATTGGGTAAACATCAACAAACTTCTCATTGGTCTGAGAGGCTCTACTGGATGGTTCCAAAAGATCCTTATCCAAGCCAGTCTGGTTTGCAGGGATAGCTCTTACTGGATTTCATGTCTATTTCTTGTCGCAGTCAAAAACTGGAACCAGAGAGGCAAAAAGAAGAAAAAAATGCAAACAAAGGGCCACTTTAGCCACTCTGCTAAAAAGATATATTTAACATATCCCTCCAAGAATTATAGAAAATTGTGAGGAAACTTCTGTAGGACAAATGTCAATAAAATGCCATCCATCTCCAAGCTCTGAATTCTTCACAAAACTGTCAAAAATCTTCACAGAGAGATCAAGTCTTTTCTCTCCTTGATCGGATGTAGGCTCCGCAACAAAAAAAGAAAGTCCAAAATAAAATGTACTAGACCTTTTTTAAGGCTACACTTGAATGTAGCAAGTTATGAGTTCAGAAACAGTATCTTTACAGATTTACAGTTTCAATATTTAAAATAAAAATGTGACCACAAAATGAGTCCTGTTCTTTAGTGCTGCACGATACAGGATACTGCATTTGGTCTGAAATTAATATGCAGGCATATAACCATGTTAATTTCAAAATTTTTAATGCAGCTATCTACTGTTACAGAAGTGGGAGAGGTTTTATTCTACACACCTCTAGAACTTTTGATGTGATTTTGCTTTATTTATCTACAAGATAGGAATTAAAGGCACATTCTGTGTTTGCAAAATAGTCACACTTGAATTTTTGAAAAACATTTATAGTGAAGTGGGGGAAGCCTGACTTTGCTTTCTTCTAGAAGACAGAGTAAGCAGAGCTCAAGGTTAGAAGCAGGTTCTTGAGCTTCTAAACGTCCAGTTTGCTAAGACCTTAATAAAATCCTGCAAATAAAAAATACCTCGCAAACATTAGCAATGGAATAAGGAAATAGCAACCGTTGTATCAAATACAAGTTAAAAAAAAGCTCTCAAAATTTCCTGTCCTTCTGCTAGTTATGACAAGCAAAGGGAACATGACAAAGGAGAGAAAATGAAAAAAAAAAAAGACAAAAGTTGCAGATGCATTCCAATCTGCTTGTGCAATCTTAATTAACCCAATGAGCATTTTGGAGATAGTCCCTTGACATGCATGTTGCACTGTGCACATTTGTTGCTGTGTTTTGTGCACTCTGGGCTTTCTCCAGAACTTGTGATTAAATTTAGCAGCTCTCAAGACTTTCTTTCTGATAATACACATTTCAGCCTTTTGAAATGAGACTGTGACCTTCTCAGGTGCTGTGGTTGTGGTTTTGCAGAGTCCTCACTAAAAAAAATCATAAATACTTTTGCTTAAAATTACTTCCACTTGAAAACACCTAATCACTGCATAATTACAGTACAGTGTGTCCTAAGTAATCTGTGAATTTGTGATTGTGGAAGATGCCACTAGATGTTACAACTTTACATCCCTGAGCTGTGGATCAGATGGGATACATTCTCCTTAAGCATCCAGACAGTTTGTACTTAAAGGAAAAAGTAACCATTTAATTCTTTTCACTGGAGATCATCTGTGGTTTTTTATCACTAAGCATTCACACAATGTGTTCGAGGCCAAGTCAGAAAATGTAAATCAAAATGCTGTCTTTGGTATGAAGTGGTGTGGTTTAGTTTTAATGATATTCCTTTTTTTTTTTTTTTTTTTTTTTTGAGTGGTTTGGTGTTTTGGGTTTTGGGGGTTTTTTTTGTTAGTTCACACAGAAATTCCTGTACATGAGAGAGCAGCTTACATTGTAATTTTTTCAAAAGTACAGTCACACAAAGCAAAACAAGTGTTTATGAAATTTTGAAGGAGAAAAAGGTAGATATTTCCCATAGATTTTCTATTTCTAGAATGCTATACGTAAGTCTGACCGTCACAGTTGGATCTCCTTTTCTTCTTGTGGATTCTTTGGGACTCTTTTTACTTCTGCTGGAAAACAGAAGAGTGAATTATCAAGAACACAGATATAATTAACTGTTTCTTTAGGCAGTCAGATTATATGGGAAAATGTAGACAAAGGTAATAAATTAATGATGAAAACCTGGGTGAGGACACCAAGCCTCATGTCTGCATTTCATGGCTCCTGGAGCTGGAAGTTTCTCTTCTTTCTTCCCCTTCTGACCCGGAGGAAGAATCAGTGACAGAATCTTTCCAGTTCACAGGTGCAGAGAATAAGAGCAAGGCAGGAAAGCCAAATGCTCTTCAAAACAGTAAAGATGCGGGTAGAGAAGAGAGTCTTCATTTGCTACTGGATGTGTCCGGAAAGGGGAATGGTTATTTTGTGTGAGTTTGATGAGGAACTGGGCCAAAATCAAAGTGTTTCTCTGAGAGCTTTGGAGGATGCAGTTTAGCCATGAAATGGACTCACCTGACAGAACTGACCATGGCATTACCAGGCAGATGAAAACAAAGACAGACAGATAAAATTAATTTTGCCTGTAATCTACAATGATGATAGGTTCTCTAAGATTTACAAGCCATATTAAAGAATGGAAATTATAATAAGTAAATATATATTCTAAAAGGGATGACTTCTAGATTACAGATAATAAATATGGAGCTCTGTGCACAATATGTGCACTTAAGAAGGCTGCCTTCTGCTTTTTGGGTTGTTTTGTTTGGGATCTTTTTTTTTCAAAACAGCTGAATGCAGATGGCTGGCTGAGAAAAATGAGAATTATCTTGCCTTCCCACTTTCCTATCTACAATAGACTGTGGGGGGGAAAAAAGGGGAAAAAAAGAGAAAGAAATATGCCAGATGTGATTCTAGCATGTTAACGTGAAGGAAACTGTAACAAATGTTGACACTTTGGCATTGAGAACATTGCTTTTACTGGGGTCTAAGTGGTGGAATGTCAACATTCTTCACTTTCTCCTAGTAAAATATTTGCTGTAAAATGTAAATGAAGACCAAAGAGCTTTTTCTTCACATTAGCTTGCCAAAACATCTGGATTTGTGTTTACATTGGTTGGCATCACAGGGTTATCCTTCAAGGAAACCTGCTTTTAATTTCTAATTTCCAATGGAACCCCTCAAACATAAAATGCTTTTCTGAGTAACGCAATATTGTCTGACTATGAGAGTAATCCTAAATACAAAGTCAAAAAGTAGTAGCTGAATCTTTTAACATTTTAATGTTAAAAAGGATCAGTTTTAAAATTTCTCTCTTTCTGCTATCGCAGGGATCAAATCTAGCGCTTGTTTCTTTGTTTTCATCATCTAATACATGTTTTCAAGAAAGCATGATGCAAAAAAGGACTGTTGCAATTAAATTTGTGCATTGATATTTATATTTCAGTGATTGCAAGAGCTTTCAGTTGGAGTCCCATACACCTCATGTGTGCTTACGCAGCAGGTGGCATGACTGAAAATTACTACCAGAAAGCAATAATAAGAACACACAGAAAAATAATTTAGAAAAGCCAAAATTTTCTCAGTGATTTTCAGCCTCACTCCAAGGTATATCTGCCTCCAGAATTAGCTAAGTGTAAAGCTACCAGTGTATTTGTATTCATTCTTTCTCCATCTCTACATTCATTACAGCTTAACTGAGCCAAATATTTCTCTTTCACAGATAGACTTTGATGGCAAATTAGGCTCAGCAGACTTGTAATGGCGGGAGAAGAAATTAGTTACTGATTTTTTTGTGAAAACTTAGACTGTTTAATCATTAGTCAAACCAAAACAATAAACCCAGTGCTGCAATTCCTCTTTGAAATAAAGTTTATTAGCAAGAAAAATACACTGTGTGAAAAATCTCCTTTTTTTTTTTTAGAAAGTAGTATTATTGGCTTATTCATTTAGTGACTACTAACAGTCATCTGACTGAAGGACTGGGGTTTTTTTCCATCCCCAAGATACTTCTTACAGCATTTTAATGTGCCTAATGCACATATGTATACATTCTTGTGTAAAAATTAGGAATATGCTGGTGGGGTCTGCTAGTCTGTCTGTTTATTTTACATGTGCATATTTATATGAAAAATTTTTTAGTTATTTCACTTCACATCAGTGAAAAATTAACTTCCCAGTGTGTTTTTATACAGTTGATCTTGTATTATTGTTACAGTCAGAGAAGGGGCTGTAAAAATGGCTTTGTTTATGAGCATGCCAGTTCCTGTGTGTCTTCAAGTCAGTGGGAAGTTACACTAATGGCTCTGTAGTTAAGGATTATATTTTACAGTCTTTGCCCTAGGGACACCAGCACCTATTTTTCCAGTTTCTGAAAAGCTGCTATCTTGAAATAGCGTAAACCCATGTCTCAGTTTATTAGGAGCACTCTAATCATCAATAAAAGACGCTTCAGACTTAGGGCATCTTGATTCAAAGACAGTGAGATTCACTCCATCTGTTAACTGGCCCTAAGGGTGTGAAGTCTAGGAGATTATTTTTCTTGCTGTGGAGTAGTCAAAAAGGCATCTGTGAGAGACACTGGCAGTACAATACCCACAGGGACATTTATCCCATTTGCAGGCCTTGGTTTGAGGCAAAGAAATGGATAAAGAATTCACATTAAATCAGATGAAGCATGGGTTTAGACAAAGGGGGAAATGAGAGCTGAAGTGAGTGCCAAAGGAGGAAAATTTCACTGCCACTCACAGGTGAGTGACAGCTGACTGCTGGCCTGGGTGCACAGTTCCCAAGGAGTGGAGTCTGAAGACAGTTATTGTTTCTYATATAAATGTCTTTTTCTACCACAGCAGATAACCACTCTGGGCACCTACCTCAGTTAAATCATCAGTTCCTGATAAGGGAGCATCTGTTGCAAATAGAGGTCATACATTTCTGCAATTTTTATTCTGGGATTTGTATTGTCTTTGTTAGTGTTTACCTTGGACTCCTTGGAAATGAGAGAGATTGTTTCGGGGTTTATTTAATTGCTTCATTCTTGGGTTTTGTACATTGGTTTGTTTCTTTTAGAAACTACCATTACATAACTGTTGGACACAGTAAGCAAAAACTTTAAATTCACCCTTTGTTTGAACACATGGTAGCCTGTGCATGCAACAGGAGCTGCAATGTTTTGAAAATGATCACAACCAGAAGTGACTTTTTTAATGGACAGATATAGACATACACCTATACAAAGATATGTGTGCAGCTCTTTTGCTTCAAAATACCGTGCCAGAAATTACAGCTGGAGATCTTTAAAGAGTTGTTAAGGATCCCACATTTTTTTGGACTCACCTACTGAGGGACACATAAGGTCAGCAATCTGATCAGGTGAGTGTCTCTCCTGGAGATCACAATGAAGCAATTAATTGTCTCTGTACCTCGTTGTGCCTTTTGTAGCTCTGCCTCACTGTCTGTTTCTTTCTTGCCGTGATGCTGGAGGTGAAATAGTTTCCTCAGATTTCTCTGAATATCCTTTCTCTAGAGCAGAGATACAAATAGGTTGAAAGAGATGCTGTAAAAGAAAATCAACAATGCCAAAATTAAAAGTGGGTGATGTTAGAGCACTTATGAACACAGAGACTGCAGAATCAAAGGGAGGGGGGAAAAAAGTCAGCGGGGAGAACTCCTCTTTTGATAAAGGAAAATCTAATGACAAAATTCAACCCCTCACCCCAAGCCACCAGGCCAGAAACACACCACCCCTCAGACCTTATCAGAGCACAGTCTCTCATCCTCTCTGCATCACCACCTCCCTGTCTCCTTGGGGCAGGATTATGTGCTTCAGAGTTTTAATTTCCCATAAAAATATCATCAGAAGCCAGAATATTCAATATGAAATTTCCCTAGATCTCGTTAATCAGTACTTTAATGAAAATCCTTGTAGAGATGAATGCTCCCAAATGATTTGGTATGTGACAGAAAGATTTCCTGAATAATCTTAGTGTAAGATACTTACTATTCTCTCAGCATTTGTGACACCTCTTCCCAAAGCTTGGCCACCCCATCCCATCCACGAAGCAAAACAACGACTCCTCCCAACTGAAAGAGTTTCACTATGTTCAAAAAATGAGCATCCCTTTATAACCCAAGTGCCCCTTTCTGCATTTATTTAGTTAATTAACAACACTTTCATCTCAGCAAGGAAAAATCCCTCCTTTTGGTAACTCTCCATCATGTTCCCCTATGAAAAGTCTGTTCTACAAAGTCTTTCACGAACCAGCCTGTCAGAACAGCAGATTTGGGGTAAACCTCACCAACACCTTCCACTTTAACCTGCTGTGTGAAATAGTTACTCCAAGGCTCCTCTACCAACTTTATTTTCCCCTGCCAAGGGCTCATTCCTTCAGAAAATTATAAATTATCAGTAATGAGGAACTTTAAGGGTAACTCTTCAGTTACATGTAAGGTATATAAAGTAGAAACAACAGTAAGAAAAAAAAAGAAGCACAGCACTAAAGCTTTTCCAAATAAAACTCTTATCTGTCTTATCTATACATATTTTACAGCCCTAAAGATGGAAGGCTTTTAAATGAGATGTATTTCTATGGAACGTCATAAAATTATGCCACTTCAGGCAATTTTAACAGGACATAGAAAGTGGTCTTGTAAAATGCCCGCAGAACCCACTAAAAATCCTCCAGGATATTATCTTTTTTTAATTCGAGGTGATGTGGCTGAAGTTATTGTTTTTAGTAAGCTAAAGGGAAAATGTGCTCACTACATGTAAAACTGCTTATATCATGCTCTGGAAGCTAAAGAGAGAATGTTCTGAGGGCCTCACAAAAAAAAAAATTGTCAAAATACATGAAATGCTGCCCTCTTCTGATTAAATTTGATCTTAGAAGTAGCTGCACTTGCAATGGAAGAAGACGTCTGAGGAAAAGACTAAATTGACTTAAAAACGGGGCTTGGCAGGTGGCTGAACCCTATCACTGACTAATTGCTGGCATTTTCAATTCTTTATATAAATGAAGTACTTCTCTAATTGCAAAATACGAGTGGGACACTAGTCTTAGGTTAAAGCATTTTTCAGGTCTTCAAGCATAAAAATATACAAAAATAAGATCATAGAGAAATATGTACATGCTGAGCCACTTCTCTGATTAGTTTGACTGTTTTGATCCTAGCTTCCTTACTGATTACTTCCCACCACACTAACGTGCAGGGTTGTTCCACGTGTAAATTACCACATGATCTGAAAATCTGACTGCTTTTCAGACAAACAAAACACAACAAAACAAAAAGCAAACAAAAACAAACAAACAAAAAATCAAACAGAAAAACCGACCCAAACAAACAAACAAACCAAAAAAAACCCCTGGCACAAAAGGATCTTAGCCACCATTGAACACCTTCACAGCTAACAGTCTAGGAAATATCTTCACCAGAAAGCCAAAACCAAAGACAAAACTACGAAAAACTCCCCACAAAACAAACAAACAAAAAAAAAAAAAACCCAAACCAACCAAACCAAAAACCCCCAAAACTCAAAAAAAACCTGCAAAAAACCCCCCAAAAACACAAAAAAATCACCCCAAAATCCAAAAAAACCGCCCCAAAAAACCCCAGAAACCAAAAACCCCCAAAACAAACAAAAACAAAAACAAGCAAAAAAAACCCGACCAAACAAAAAAAAAAAAACCCCAAAAACAAAAAACCCAAAAAACCCCCCAAAACCAAAACAAAAACAACACAACAAAAAAAAAAAAACCTAAAACCCCCCAAAAAACAACAACAAAACCCAAAAAAAGAAAACCCTCCAAAAAACCTCCCCCAAACCCAACCAAAAAACGCAACCCAAACCAACTAAAAAACTAATTTTGTCAAGTAACATTGTGAGCCCGAGGACGGGGGGCATTCCAGCCCACAAGATAATCAAAAAGCTCTCAGAATTCATATCTACCAAAAAAATCAATTGGCCAAAGGCAAAGTGCTGCCCAGCCCCAGGCCTCCTGCATCCTGCACTGCATTAAATGTATTATTAGTGTAAACAATGAATACAAAATTCTGGTTTGTAAAAAAATTTAAATTGCGGGTAAGCTGAGACACATCCTCGAAAGGTTCTTTAATCGTTGCCTGAAGCAATGACTTTCATAAAATTTATTTTGGTAATAGTGAACAACAACAGTTTAGCTGAAAAAAAGGTTTTGAACATTGATGTTAAATACATCATAAAGGCTTGGACGTTTTTATACAGCCGACAGCTTTCATTTTCAGGTTGAATTTTTATTACTGTTCCAGTGGTCTCACATTTCTGACTGGCTCCTTTAATGCAAAACTTCACAAACTCCTGTGATTCATTACATGACTTAATAATAGACATTTGACAATTAACAAGGAAGCGGAGGGCGGCTCTAAATGAAAGAAGAAAAAAAATGTTTGATGCGGGAATCTCTGCGAGCTTAGTAGGTTTTCACAAAATTCCATCAGTATTTTGATCATGTCTTTTCTGAGCACATTCTCATTTTCCTCTGTGTGGAACAGCGCAACCAGCTTTTTTTTTTTTTCCCAAAAGCAACACTCCATGGTTCACACTCTTATTTTAATATAAATAATAAAATATCCGTTTTAAGCAGATAAAGTATTTGTACAGTATCGGCATGGTGTTACCTGCAGATCTGAAAACTCTTTTTTTCTAATACAAAAAAAAAAAAAGTCTAGCCTAGAAATTATCGTTTATATCCCTAATTACCCCTTTATATGTTACGTGTTTATAAAGTTTATTTTCTGTTTTTCTTTACTGGCCGCGGCGCTCCGCGCAGTGGTCTGCGGTTCCTCAGGGAAGCAGGTCCTGGCAGATGCCCGCGCGTCCCACACGACTCCCCCGGGGCAGGGAGGGATAGAGCGGGGCCACAGCGAGCTCGGAGCCTCGCCTCGCTCCGTCCCGCTTCCCGGTCGATGCCGGCTCGGGGACGGGAGAAGGGCACAAGCACCGGGCGGAGCGCACCAGGACCCGGCGGAGCGCAGTGAGGTACGCAGCTGCCAGGACCTGCCCAGGGCGCGCGTCCCGCCGTCCCCCTCATCCTCCTCACTCTCTTCATCCTCCTCATCCTCCTCACTCTCTTCATCCTCCTCATCCTTTTCCTACTCCTTTTTCTCCCCCTTTTCCTGCTCCTCCTCCGCCGCCGCGGCCATGGAGAAGCTGAACGTGGTCGTGCTGCGGTACGTGTCCCGGGAGCTCTTCAGGGTGCTGACCGCGCTGAGCAGGGCAGCGGGGCCGGGCCGGGCGGGGCCGGCGGCGGGCGGGACCCGCCTGTGGTGCCGCTGCCGCCTCTGGGGCTCCGTGTTGGAGTGTCCTGCTGGGCAGGGCCTGGGCCGTGCCCGTATTCCCTTAGGCTGCCCGGCGCGGGGGAACCGGGAAGGGGAGAGGAGTCGCTGGGGAAGCTCTGAGTTTCTCTGAGGATGCCCAGGGGTCGCCGGGTGCTCCCTAGGAATGCCCGTGGTGTTCCTGGACATGCCCGGTGGTCATAAGGGTGAGGCACTATCACCAGCGTCTCCGCTCTGTCCGCTCCCTGTGGCTGGGACTGAAATCTAATCAGCCACTTACCTTCGTTCTGTTACCGCAAAAATTCCCCGGCTGGGTTGTACATGAGCTCCCAAGGGGCGGTCATGCGTTAAAATCTTTGTTGAGTCTTAAACCATAAAAAGTTAGGTGTTAATTTCTGTAGTCTTTTAAAGTTGCATTCTTGAAAAGGGATTTTACTGTTAAGCAGGATCTGATATTTCACTGTTGAATGCAGGGGCTAATAAATCTATTTTTAATTACTCTTTTAGGTGGAAATGGGCATGAAGAACCATGAAATAGTTCTTGCTAGCTTAATTGCTTCCATTGCCAGCCTTAAACACGGTAGCTGTAATAAAATCTTGCATGAGTTGCCGAAGCACAAACTCCTCTCTTACGAATGAACTAAAAGTGAGTTTGCATTTTGTGTTTGTGTGTCCCTTTCTCTTTCTGTCCCCAGTGCCTCACAGTGGTACCAGCCCAGCAGGCTGAGATGTAGGAGTGTTTGTTTTGCCTTCTCTTGGCTTCGCGCTGGGAGTGTGGGTTTGTGCAGCACCAGATGCTGTGTCTGCTGAGCTGCTGGTGCCTGCAGAGGTGACAGGCAGAAAAGACATGAACAGTTACCTTCCTTCTTTGCTCAGAATAAAGTGAAAAGGATCATCACTTAAAGCAATCAATCCAAATGAGTGATCCTCACAGTTCTGGAGCAGACTGCACCATCCCTGGACTTTCCATCCCCTCAGGAACAGCTGCTGAAGCAGTTTTTATTATCTGCCATGTGACAAAGTTGTGCAGGTCTTTCCCCATTCCCTTTAGCCTTTTAGTTGGATCTGGCCTTTCAAACACAGTGGGGAAGTGTATGGAAAATATCCATCCCTTTTGTCCCAGTTCTTGAGAGGATTGCAGGTTGCTCAAGTTCTATGTAAAAGTCTTTAGCATTCAGTCAAATTGGGCTGATAAGAGCCAAGGGGTGAAATATTGCTTGGGTGTTATGTACTGTAAGCTGCAACGAGAAACAAGATTAAACTGATATATATTTTAAATGTGATTTATGCATAATAAAGAAGGAAATGTTCTGTTGTTTTTTTCTCCCCCTAGCTGTCCAGGTTAACTAATGCAGGATATGATTACCTGCCTCTGAAAACTCTCTCTTCCCGACAAGTCATCATTTCTGTGGGGAACCAGATGGGTGTTGGCAAAGAATCAGGTAAATAATATAACATTTTTAATAATTAGTTTAAGCAAACAGATCTGTAATGTTGCAGGTATTTTGCTAAAATGCAGGTGAGTTTTCCCCTGGTAGCCACATCAGTTTGTCTGTCAGACACGAAGATTTTTGGGTCGCTTGTTCAAATGCTGTTCAAAAACTGGATTTTCTCCCCTTTTTATTTATTTCAGTTAATACTGATAGTGAAGGAGTTTCTGGTGTTAAAATACTACTTCTAAATAGCTTTTATGAGTAAGTTTGTGATTCAAGTACTCTCTGTCACAGCCAAATTGTTCCACTGCTCACTCAGCTGAAGTTAGCAAGAACAAGCTTCTTGGACTGTACTATTAAAATATATTGTAGTGTGTATTGTTCTGGCTTTTAATTCCTTTCCTGACACACTTACTTAGAAACTCCTGCTTGCCTTCAGAGTAGCCCCTTTATGTGAAGTTCTGTCTCTTGAGCCCACCATGTGTGTGGATGCAGAGGTCAAGCTCACACTCCTCCTCACCTCCTTTTGCTTTGCAGTTAAATGCCTTGTCAAAACATTGTGCAGGATCAGAAATGGGGTTTTTTTAGTGCCCTGAGGCTTCACTTTGTGTGATTGGTATTTATGTGGCTGTTGTGCAACAAATTCTTCCTTTCATAGAGTACCTGACTTGGACACTCAGTGTTCATATTAAAAATAAAATAAAATGTATCACTTGCATGTTCTATTCTGAGTTTTGAGGTTATAACCCAGAAAGTGAAGACTCAAACATGGAGCTCATAAAGGCAAAGAATGTTTATCTTGAATACCTTGATTTATCTGTTTTAGTAATGAAGAGTGCATCATTCCAATTGCTGGGCACAGAACAAAGACTAAGAGCATCACATCAGTCAGAAGTGTTGGGGGCTGTTCAGCCATTCCCCTGGTAAATATTATTGTTATGTTGTTATCTAATTTACGTTCAGACCACCTTAAACTGCACAGAGCTGTTATCTCCTATTTCTAAAATTGTTCTCTGACATTAATCATCTTTAAAAAGACTGTTACCATCTACCTCTGCAGTTTGCACTTCCATGCCCACATTAATATAGGACTGATCCTGCTGTAATTCTTTGCAAGGAATGATTTCCAGCACTCTCCTTCATGTTTTGTTCTTTATTCTCTCACTGAAGCTCCACATCAGCATTAACAACTCTAATTTACCGAATAACAGGCTAACTCATGTTAATGTATTTTATTGCACTAGCAGCATCAGTTCATTCATTTTTGTTGCTAGCTGTGATGATTTTATTTTTTATTTTGAATAGATGCTTGAGTCAAGATTTCATTTGGCCTTTCTCACCTGTCTTCTTAGAGATTTCTATGAAGTCACCTTCAGTAGTGATCTCTTTGGCAATTTGATTTTGTCTTTCTGCATTGTGTAAAACTGGACATTTTCAGCAGAATTTAATGCCTTTTTCTTCAACCCCAGGCTGCACAGTAGGTGCTAGATCCACCTCTGACACATTCACAGGTGTTAGTCTGGGAAGCTGACTTGTTCTACACAAGGTGCCTGTGTGCCTCCAGTACTCATGGAAGAGTTGGCTGCTTTACTCGTTCATGTTTGGATTCTTTTTTTTTAAGAGAAGTATTTTAAATATGCAGCAATATATAAATGGCATGTACGTACCTAATTTTCTGTTCTAAAAGAAATATAAAAGCACTTAGCAGAAAAGCTTTCCAGCAATTCATCAACATAAAAAACTTGTTCTTCACTAACTTACCTTGCACAAAGCTTCCACTTACATGCTTTTAGGCTGAGTAAAATAACCTTCCTGCCCATTGCTGAACCTTACTTCAGCTTTTGAGTGTTAGAGCTAAGGTAAAAATATGTATAACAAGCGATTTGTAACATGGGAAAATAATTACAGAGCTAAAAATGCAAAATAATGGCAGAGCTGTAAGAGCCACTGGGCTGCTCAGAGCTGATACTGCTGCAAGCATTTATCTTGTTTTCATGCAGCTTGCTTTCTATCAGTGGAGAAAGCATGTTAAAACATAAAAAGATTATTAAATTAATCACAAAAACAAATGCTTACATTTGTTTATGGCATTGTTGCCATAAACCATGGCAGTACTGGCAATAGGTGCAATTGTAATTTGCAGACTGTGCCGGAAGAAGCATCATGAATTTTGTAAAATCATCTATTTCACATGAAGTAAAGTTACCTTTCTGTACTTGTACAAATCTTTACATTCATGTAACTCACTTAGAGGAAATGAGGGGAATGGCCAACAATTTAAATAATTATTTGTAAATCTTAACTCTGAAGCATTTCTCACTATTTGCTCACATTTAGGTTGTGATGATGGAAAGACCAGTGGGTCTTTCCACCAAGTACTCTAGTTGAGAAATAGATTTTGGTGAATTTCTGTTAGATTACATGTCAAAGACTAATGGTATCTGCCTTGCAAAATTTCTTCTAGCAAGCTTCCAACAAAATGTGATTCCACCACAATGAAATAGATGACTGCCCATCTGTCTTAGCCACACTCGTGTTAAGGAGCTGTTGTTTTCCATTAGAATCATTCACATTTTTGTCATCTAAACTTTAGAAAAAACAGAGTGCTAAAAAAACGGGAACAAAGCAAAGAACTACTGCTGGACATGAAACGTTCTACTATATTATGAGCTTCTACATTTTTGTGGAAGGTGTGTGTTTTGCACCAAGAGGTGCTGGTCCTTTATCATCCCTGTAAGAAACAACATTGAATTCTAAGGTAGGATTTAAAGTGCTGCTTACTAGAGCTTAGACTATCAAAAGACAATAGCACAGATAACCCCACACTGTGAGTCCTGAGGGTGTAGCATTGAACACAGAGCACTCCATGCAGACCTTGTCCAGAGCAGAGAATCTCCCTTTTTTATTATTTTCTTACAAGGAAACAACTCTTTTCATCATTTCTACAGTCAAGGTGAACATCATGAATGTTCATGGTGGTCCTGAAAAAATACTGCCTGTGTGTCTAGTCTTAGTGCTAAATCATCTCAGAAGGTTCTGATCTGGTTGGTTTGTTTGTAGGAGCTGGTGAAACAGAAGATAAAGCGACAACTGACCAAGCAGCAGTCTGCTCTGAGGCAACGGCTGCAAAAAGGGGAGGCAAATATTTACACCAAACAGCGTAGAGAAAATGCGCACAACATTAAGGCAAGCCTGGATGCAGCCAGTTTCTGGGGATAATTTATTAAAGCTCCTGTGGAACGTGAACAGTGTATAGATCTGAAAGAATTACGCTAATTCACCTTTGCTACAAAGGAGCAATCTCTTCTATGCAAACCAGATGTTTTTCTGGAAACCAATAAACCTCATTCCTGTGATTTTGGCTGGGAGATTGTGTTTTGTGTTTCTAGTCAGCACCGTTGACTGTAATGTAGATTGTATCAGTGGTACTGGTTAAGATCAGGACAGAAATTTTCAACAGTATCTCACTGTAAATGAATCATAGTATGTTTGTTGTGCAGAGGATTGCTCTTAAGAGGCAAAGAAGGAAAAATTTTAAAACCAGTTTTTGCAATGATGCTGAATTTAAAAACATGATCAGTCCATATGATGAATATGCATTCTTTGAAGCCAACAATTCTCATTTATATTTTCCTTCATTCCAGTACTTCACATAAGGATTTTAACTGAGCCTGGCTGCCCTGTCTCCTCTCAGTTTCCACCCTTCCTTCATTTCATCCCCCTGGGCATGTGCCTAAGGCTGCAGATTGAGCTTGTGGGGAATCATCATGGAGCAGATTCCAGGCCTCCTCACCACATTCTATCCAGGAAGCAGCAACTGCTCTTCACTCTGTAATTTCCATACTGTTCTAACTTCTGTTAGAATGTGAATGTAACTTCACATTTTCTGTAATTTTACCCCCAGTTGTCCCCCACACTTGGGTGCTGCTGAATTTACCCGCTTTGTATTGCAAAGTGCACTGGCGCTGTCAGGTGTAAAGTATTGAGCCTTTAAAACATGCTGTTATAACCCAGACCCTGTAATATTTGTTTTACTGATGTCTGTATAAAGATAACATCCGTGGTTAGATGGCTCTCCAACTGCTGAAAGGATGGAATCATGCCCTGGGTTGCAGTGGAGCACTTGGGGAAAGGAATAAAATGGTTTGGCAATGAATGACAACAACAAATGAACAACAATGTGTAGGGAACCTTATATCTGTGTAGTGAAAGAAACCCTAATTCATTTTTCTGTTTAAATGTTAAAGGGAAAAACAAACTCCCAGACAAACAAAACATCAAATAAAAACAAATGAAAAGTAACTGAACATTTACAAAGAAAAAATAAAGCTATTGTGATTGTGGTGTGGCCTAGTTACCAGAAATAACATTTTCCCCCTAAAGCTTTTTGTCACATTCAGTGCCTACAGGACAAGCTGTCGCATTTCCCACCTGCTTTGACTTGTGCTAGAACAGCCCAGCAGCAGTTTTAATCACCAGATCTACTTTGGAACAGCACTGAAGACGAGAAGCAGGGGGAAAACCAGCACTGGAGTGCAATATTCGTATCTGCAGGCAGTTTCTGCAGGCGGCAGCAGCCCATGGCAATGAAGAAAGCAAGCGTGCAGGAACTGTAGGCAATCCAGCAAAAAGGCAGGTTCTTGCAGAGGGGTGTTTTCACAACTGCGACAGCCAAGCCCAGAGAGGTTGTGCAGCCTCTATCCTCGGAGGGTTCCAAGACCAGCGAGAGGCCAAAGTGACCTGGCCTGTCCTCACAGCTCATCCTGCTCTAAGCAGGAGACTGAACTAAGTGACCTCTCAAGCTCCGTCCCAACCTGAAGTTTCCTAAGGTTCTTCCCACCGTGTTCAAATTCCCAGGTTCTAGGCATGCCTAGAACACAACGATCAAAGGAAAAGGAATTCCAAGAGCAGTGCAGAACTATACAAAATGTAATAAAAAAATTCACTCGTACAACTGCAACAGTATGTTCCTGAGGAACTACCAGCAGCCCACATTCAGAAGGGATTTCATCCCCTTCTCCATCCCCAGATTATTCAGCTGCTGTCGAGAAGGGCTCAGAGCCAAGGGATCCATGGTACAGGAGAGATTCCTTTGACATTCCATTTGTCTGCCTCTCTATACCCCTTCTGACTTTATTGACAGCAAAAAACAGCTTTGAAAAAATGAGCATAATATCCCTTAAATTAATACTCTAAATACAATTGTTTATATTTGTGTAACTTGCATATAACACAATTTTTCTTCAATCACATAAATACTTTGATTCAGTTCTATTAGGAAAAGGTCACCTCTGAGGACTT